>PVIC010012379.1:10288-39876 GCA_004025085.1 Thryonomys swinderianus | reverse complement strand
AAAAAAAAAAAAAAATGGAGTATTATTCTGCTATAAAAATGACAAGATTGATTCATTTATGTGCAAATGGATACACCTGGAGGACACACTAATAAGTGAAATAAATAGATCACAGACAGGCAAATACAGGATCTTTTCTTTGATATGAGCACCTGTAGATGTAAATGAGCTCTAGAAAGTATGTCAGTTTTTGTAGAATGGGAAGTTCCAAAGGAAATGTGGTGTGGGAATGTAATGAAGGGAAGGAATAAATATGATTATGAAAGAAAATAAAAGAGCATGTATATAGAGGGTGGGGAGGTATGGGTGGGTAGGGATATGGGCAAAAATGAGAATTCACTTGTGTCGTATATTGGTACAAATTCCCCGATCTTATGTGTGATTGTGAGATGTATATAAATTGTACCAATAAAGAATTAAAAAAAATATCGTGTTGAAAGTGGAATCATCAGCCTGTTGTGCCAATGCAAAGTGGCAAAGCTTTAGGAGATGGGGTATGCTTGAAAGAAGTTGGGTGATTGGGGAAGTTCCCTTGAGGGCAATTTAGGAACCATTTTCTCCTTTCATTCTTTTATGTATGCATAGCGAATAGGTCCCATCTGTTAAGCACCTTCAGGTTTTCTCAATAAGGGCCTGAGAATAATGAGACAAAGACACTGTGAAATTTCTTGTATTAGTTTCTTTCCACTCACTGGTCAAAATCACTGATACCTACAATTGAACAGAGAAGACATTTTTTGGGGGTCATAGTTTCAGTGGGTTCAACCCATGATGAACTGGCTCCAAGGCAGTAACGGTGTGTGGAAATACACAGCAGAGGCCAGTTATTTACCCTGTGTGGCCAGGAACAAAGAGGAAAGGGAGCAGCCAGAATTAAGAGTCACATTCTTCTAAGTCACATCTTAAGTAACCCACCTGCATCTAGGCCAGGGCTCCTGAGAGCACATTCACCTAAAATGCACTGATTAAACAGAATGTCTCCAAAGTCCAATTATCTTCTAAAAGCCCCACCTGTGAACATATGAGACTTTTGAGGGACATTTCATTTTTTTCTTTATTGAGTTTAATAGTACACTTTATGTGTATGGTATAATCACCTTCATAGGTGAGAATTTATACCTGTACATGACATATCTTGATTCATAGATATAAACAATAACACCTTAAAATGGTAAATCAAAATAAACCTTTCAACATTTTATCTGTTTTATCACATCAGTCAAAAGCTAACCAATGCAAGTCATTTCACACCAACACACCCATTCCAATGCCCTCACTACGGATGTACTATTCTGTTTTTCACTAGAAATGAATCCAGGGCTGGAATTCAAGTTCAGCAGAGGACATTAACTTGATATGCACAAGGTCCTACTTTTAATCTCCATTATCATACACACAGAAATAGTGCTAAAATTTAGCTTTTATTAAGGTACTGAGTTAATACCTTTGTGCTACAGTTTATTAATCTATTTGAAAAAATATAAACTGTAAGTAATTTTTCTTTCCATATTAGTAATGACAATAATTTAGCACAAATTTTCAAAATTTCTTGAAACTTTGGAATACTTTAGCCAGACGTAATTCTTTTTTTGTAAAATATTTCCTCTTAACTTTCCTCACACGTGTTTTCTTTGGAGAGTCAGGTACATTTATTGGTGCTCAGCCAAAACTGCAATTGAGCAGTTGCCTAAAGATTTAGTGTAACTGGTTATTCTAGCTGTATTGAGGTAGAAATTCTTCCGAATCTCCCCTGCATGCCTCTTCTCTCTATGCTCTGATAGCACACTTGGACGGTGGGTAGAGAAATGGAGCCTGACTTAATGTTTAGCCACCTTTCTTCTGCACTTAGACTGAATGGGAAGGGTTTTCTGACAGATATTTTATGCTCTGGCCTGGTTCTGCCCCTGCTTCTTGCACCCTATGTTTAGATTTTTTATGAAGTCCTTTCAGAACTGTGTGTCAGAATGCTGCATTGCTCTGGAACTACAGATGATAAAAACCAAATCACACTGTCCTTGGCCAAGTAGATATTGAAGGCCCCCATGTTCCAAAATGTTCATAATAGTAAATTAAACTTTTCAGTGTGGTCTTGTCAACATGGATAATTTGAATTGTGCTTTTAACTCCTGTGCTATAGGTTATGCACCCTGCCAGATAGCATTTTGAAGAGTGTATGGTGTGCAGTTACCATCATTTTTAATATGAAAACAAATTATATTTGTGGTTTCCATTTCATGGATCTATTTTAGCAGACCTCCCAAAGGGGACAATTCAAAACTGCTCCATACTGAAGTCTCTATTCCTCTTATTCTGAAACCTTGTCTTTCTTTACCATTAGAGAACTTACCTTTCTATATCAATCCAACTATTTTATTCAGCACTGTCCTAATTGACTGGTTTGCAAGTCCTTGAACTTGATCTATTTTTTCCAAAGTGTACAGTTTTATTTTGGCTCTCATCTTATTCTTCTTGTTCAAAATTATCAAATTTCCTTTATATAAGTACCAGCCCCTACCTGACTGAACAACTGGAGCTGCTCAAATGTGCTTTACAGGCAGATACTGTACTTAGCCAGTTAAGCTGGGCCAGGGTATGACTTTCCTGGTGAAACCTTCTCAGATATTCAGAGCTCTTTGCACAGTATACTCCTCATTTTTTTTAAAGGAATTTTTTCTCCATTCAACAGTCTATGAACTAACCTATGGCATGGATAAATGTTCAAAAGGAATCAGAGACACAGTATGACTGATATCAGCTTATCATTGTTGAGGGGTTAGACAAATTCAGAGTATGAAGAGAGTGTGGAGTCTTCTACTCTATTTATGCCAATAGTTGTGAATGTCAGACACTATGATGTTTTCCTCTTGATTATTTAGTATTGTAATACTCTAGATTATATACAACATTTAGCTATTAACATACTGTATTCATAACTTACTTTCAAGAGCCTTAAGTCTGCTGTGTGCATCATTTTTGAAATACTGCAATGGCCTTTTAGCCAAAGGTGTACTGATTTTACAGGTGTGAATCATCATATGAAAAAAAAATCTAAGTTTATGTCTTGCTTTTTACTTACACATTTGTGCTTATTATATTAAAAATAACTCCTCTAATTTTTATACACATTAAAAGAATGAAGGTAAATGTGGACATACTTGCTTTAAAAAGAGACTTAGGTTTCAGGTGTCTAATATAATCCATGTCTAAAATGTAACAGGCCTCTGTAACTTCGTATGCCCAGCACTAAGGCTTTATTCTGGATCAAAGTCAGAGAGTCTAAATTTTTAAATCAACTTTCTAAGTATGCAGACTAATGAACTCTGTTGTTGTTTCATACTTATAAATTTTTTACTGCTATTTCACTGTGACCAAAGTCTGCTCTTCCTTGACTTATTAATTTGTATCTATCCCAACTTCTTTCACCAAATCACCTTAATTGGATATCCTGCCACTATGGGAAAATCTTTTAATCAGTTTCCAAAAGTCCTCTTTCTTAGTACTAATTTATTATACTGATATTATGGTCACATTATAAATATTTAATTTATACATTAATGCATATTTTATATATTCACTGTCAAATTAACATCTTGCTAAACTTGATTTATAAGTGCAGATTATGCAATAGATTTTTAAATTTATATTTTATGTAATAATGGTATTTTGAACTTATGTGTTTGTTTTCTATTGAAGTATTGTCTGTTAAGTCGCATTATGTAATGCATAAATATTAAAAGCTGAAGCAAAAGGAAAATACTTTTCCAAGAGGAAAAGAGAAAGCAATACATTGTATTTGGGAAGCTTCTCCAGCAGTGTCACGTAAAGCTCTGCGTCTCTTTCTCCAGTAACTCTTTCAGCTTTCATTCATCATTCCCTTAAAGAATATTTCCCCTTGTCCCTTCTTGTTCTATAGAGTTTTTACTATACAGATAATATTTTTGTTTGCCTTCAGAACCAATTAGCAAAAAAAAAAAAAAAAAGGAAATGATGATGATGAGCCAGAAGAACTGGGGATTTAGTTGGAGTTCACCTTACAGAAAGAGATTCTGGATGGATAGTGCCTCACTGCCACTGCCAGCTAAATTATGGAGTAATTTACCAAACTTGTTACTTCACTTCTAACTCCAGACTCAGTACTCTGGAATACTGAAGAGACACAGAAGAGAAAATCCCACTCAAAAGTATTGGTGTTCTGGTAGTAAAAGCACGCCAGATATAAACACAACAGAGTTAGAGAACAATACAATACAGTTTAGTACATTACTGGATATTCTCATGAAGATTCCTTGGGAAGAATGTTATTAATCTAGAAATGTCAAGTTAAAATACAACTTAATTACCAAATGTACTAAGTTCGCTCACAAGAAAAAGTTCAATTAATAGTGTTAAACCTAACATACTCTCAAGAGCAGGAATAGCAATTTCAGGTAAAATGAAATGTACTGAAATATGATGTATTGCAATTTCTGTTGCGACTTTAGAAATATGCCTTTCTGACATATTAATGGGTACATGTAGCACAGACTTAAGGTTCACTTGGGATACTCAACATATCCCAAACAAGCGGCTTTGATGTTTGCACCTGCTTCCTTCATAGGATCCATAGAATCCATCAGTTACAATGTCCCAACCACCCATTCATGATATTTCAGTTTCTCCAACTGCCACACCAGACTAAACCTGCTATCATCATCACTGGACTGAAATGGTCTTCTAATTGTTCTCAATTTTCAGACAACTTAACCCCAAATCCCTCTAACAGGAAACAACAGAAATAGCTTTCTCAAAACTGAGAAAAGCAAGATTGTTTTCCTACCTAAAATTCTCCGTTTTTCACTGTACTCAAAATAACCCCAAAATATTTACCATTGTACCCACCATTAGTGTGTCTTCCACCTCTCTGATTTTATCCTAGCCACGTTTGAATGCTTCTTCCTGTTTACTGATTACTCTGATAGTTTATAAATCTGATATAGCTACAACTTAATACCTGTGGTTTTCTCTATCTAGACATCTCTCAGAAAAGCAGAGCCCGGGCAGCGCGAGGGACATAAGCCTGGAAAATTACCTACTGCCTGTCATTCTCATTCTATCTGTCAAATGAGCATAATATTTGCATTTACCTCAATGAGTTGGTTTGAGAATTTCAAATGGGGTTTTAGAAGGTGGCTAAGTAGTGCCTGTTGTTATTTTGTCATACAATACCTTTCACAATTGTCAGGCTGTTTTAAATACCCTTTTTACAGGGTTCTATGTTCATCCTACCTAAAATAATTGTGTTTCACTCCATTTCTTTATTTGCTCTACCATTTATGGTATCATTTAGGAAAATGGAATTTACATTATTTTTTCACTTTTTAAGTTATCTTACCACACCACACAAAATATAAGTTGCACAGGCCCAAAGATTTGATGTACCTCACTCGACACACAGTAAGCATGTAAGAACAGCATTACAGTTGTTGGTGATTGTTGATTCCCACCCAGTGTTCCACGCAGCACTAGTCTGGACAGTCATAGGGAAATAAAACCTCAAAATTCCATAATCTAGCTAATATTATACCTATTTTGATCAAATTTTATTTCTTCAAAAGAGAATGTATGCAGTGAAGAATCTATTTGTTTAAATCATGAGCTATGAAACTTCCTGGTACTATCTTTCTTGGGGTACCATCTCTTAAAAGCTTCAACAGTATCAGTGTCTTAAATTAGTTACTTATTGTGGGCAGTCTCCTAGGAAACTCTTAGGAGGAAGAATCCTTGGCTCCAAGTATGACAAGGTCCAAGTACAATAAGCATCTTATATGAAGACAAAATAAAGTATAAGCACTGTATAAGAATTGAACAAAAATATTTTGATGTATCTGTACTTTGAAAACAAAGAATTTGAGCTACATTTACTGAGTTACAGTGCCTCAAACCATTTAATGCTTAAACACCATTCCCTGTGCATAATAATGCTAAACTTTTACCTGACTGCTTCAATAATAATTTACAGTTTTAATCCGACTTCTTCACAAACAGAATTTTCCAGTACTCATTAATTATAAAAGAAAAACAAAAAAGCTAACCACTGAATATGGATTCTGCATTACACATTCTGATCATGTACCCTGCAATGATTTGTGATGCTGGTCATGTTTCTCCTGATGTGTATTAGAACATGCAAGATCTCAGGAACTAAATTTCTGAAATGTATGAAATGTGATTTAGAATTAGTTTGTAGGGGTCTCATTTCAAGAGTACAGTTAAAGATGGTTTTGAAAAATAAAATAACCTGTGGATCAGGACAAGAGTGTTTGGTAGATGAGCAGTGCTGTCATCATCCCTGGTGCTGAAGATCTCTTGCCCATGAAGAAACATTTTTATTTTTAACTTGCTCTGGCTTTAAATGATGCCCTTATGATATGATCACCTGTTTAGATGACGCAGCATTTTACTAGACACGGAAAATATTTGAAATAATCTCTAAATTAGTGAATGAAATTGTCCTATGGATAGCTCTGTTCTTGAGCTAATAAAACTAATTGGACCTAATGACATAAGTGCTACAGTGTGACTTGGCACAATTTGGATTGACCATTTTGACCCAACAAAACAATAAATAAATACATTCTAGCACTAACAGAAATTAGGCTTGAATGCACAAAATGGACATATGAATCATACTACCTCTAAATTTGGAAAAATAATTTAAAGCAATAACTAGTTGAAGTAGAGTCAGCTGACAAACAAGTTATAATACATATATTCTTTACTCAGGTAAAGGTGTGCGGTTATAGTAGAAGCTCCTGTGAGGGTCTGAAAAGTAATTCTTTCTTATCATCTGAAAGAAATGAGTCATCAGTCCCTAGGGAGAAATAAAGTGAAAAACTCTCTTAAGCTTTTTGTAATTCTGGAGCTTAAAAGTCTCAGGAAAAGATGCCAAGACATGGGTTCTGAGAGTCCTTCACTGAGCTGCACTGAGCCACATTCTTGGGGCTTTTACCTGTGGGAGAGAAGATAAGAGAGCTGTGTCTCTTTCTTTAGATCACTAATCTCATTAATATGGCCCCACCCTCATGACTAAACAACTCCCAAAGTTCTCACAAACTCTTTGAGGGTTAAGATTTCAACATGTGGAATTAGAGATGGGGCACAATCATTTAGTATGTCACAGGTCTCCAGCCATAGCTGCATTACTATGTATTAAGGGTAGAAGAGAATGCTTCACCAACTAAGAGTCTTTAGCATACTTTTACTTAAGAATTTTGTTAATATTAATAATTTATTCATATTGCATGTACCGGAGTAGTAATTACCTAGTACTACAGTTTAAAGTGGGCCCCAAAGATAGTGATGCAAATCATCAAAACTGCTTAGCCATTTCTGAGCATCGGGGATCCAGAGGCGAGACTTTTGGCTCAGTGCCCTCCTGAGGGTGCACCACCCAAGCCTTTGGCTGGAGCTGTAACAACTCATTACACAGCAGCACCTGTCTGTGATTTGGCACACTCAGGAGGCCATGAGTTCTTCGTGACTAGAACTCTGTTTTTCTCACCATCGGCTTCTCACGAGAACTTTCTGAATCCTTTTGAGTTTGGAGGCTGCTTGCTCCAGAGCAGAATGTGGAACAAAAGGAGGAAGAGACACAAAGTCAAAGAGACAAATGGAGTGGGGAGACAGGAAGTGAAGACTAAAGCCAATCTTTCACAGTCTAATTTAAAGGGTGCTTTCATATCTGCCACATGTGTTGGTCACATGAACCAACCCTGTGGAGCCCATCTTGGAGAAGGACAACCCAAGATTAGGTTTGGAAAAACATACAGCATGACTGGAGATTGTCTTTGAGACTGACTTCTACATCTCCTAATATTATGGTTTTCTCTGTACAATCCAAAATAAAAGATTCATGAGTGATTTTACACACAGGATATTTTAATATATGAATAATACTGTAAAATGAGAATAGTGATGTTTAAGCAACTTTAAAAATAGGAAAAGATAGCCTATTTGGGTCTGTTACTGACATGGAGGAGAAACATCACAATTCTTTGCTACCAATCCGTTATTTCTTACACTATGCTTCATTGTCTTAATATTGTCATGATACTCTATTTCTATACCAAACTACACATCTTATCTCTTCATTATTCTTGGGTGTCAGTAATTTAGGTTTAATAAATGAATATGTGTTCAGGTCTTCATAGGGTTTCTTTATTTAAAAATGTTTTCATTTGCATGGTACTGGCAAAGTAACAGACCCGAAGACTAGTAGAATAGTTTAGAAGACCCAGAAACAACTCCAGATACACTAAGCCACCTTATCTTTGACAAAGGAGCCAAACATCCCCAATGGAAGAAAGACAGCTTCTTTAACAAAAGTTTCTGGAAAAACTGGGCTTTAGCCTGCCAAAAGCTAAAGCTAGACCTATCTCATTCACCATGCACAAAACTAAACTCACAGTGGATATGAGACTTAAACATTAAAACAGAAACAATATGCCTGCTGGAAAACAGGCTAGGTAAAACTCTTGGAGACTTTGGCTTAGGCAGAGACTTTATGAACAAAACCTCTATAGCACAAGAACTAGCAGAAAGAATCAACAAATGGGATCTCATTCTACTGAAAAGCTTCTGCACAGCCAAAGAAGTCGCTGGCACTGCTAGAAGACAAGCAACAACATGGGAAAAAATCTTTACTAGCTGTTTATCAGACAAAGGGCTATTATCGACAATATATAAAGAACTCAAGCAGATCAGCCTCCCCAAGTTTAAAGACCCAATGCAAAAATGGGCATCTGAAATGAACAGACATTTCTCAGAGGCAGAAGTCAAAGCAGCCAAGAACCATATGAAGAAATGTTCAACATCACTGGTCATTCGAGAGATGCAAATGAAAACAACAATGAGATTTCATCTCACTCCACAAAGAATGGTCGTGATCACAAAATCAACCAACAATAAATGCTGGCATGGCTGTGGGGAGAAAGGAACCCTTCTCCACTGTTGGTGGGATTGCAGACTTGTGCAACCATTGTGGAGATCCGTGTGGAGATTTCTCAGAAAACTAGGACTAGGGGTCCCATTTGACCCTGCTATCCCCCTGCTAGGAACATACCCAAAAGAATTTTAAAAATCACATTGGAAAGACAGATGTACACCCTTGTTCATAGCAGCTCAGTTCGTGATTGCTTAATCTTGGAAACAACCCAAATGTCCATCAGCTGGAGAGCGGATAAAGAAGATGTTTTTTTTTTAAAATAAAATGGAGTATTACTCTGCCATAAAGAATGACAAGATTGAGCCATTTAGGTGCAAATGGAGACATCTGGAGGATATACTAATAAGTGAAATCAATAAATCACAGATAGGGAATTTCCAGATCTTCTCTTTGGCATGAACACCTGTAGATGCAAATGAGCTCTAGAAAGTAAGACAGCTTTTATAGAGTGGAAAATTTCTATAGGAAACTTGGTGTGGGAATGTGATGAGGGGAAGGAATAAATATAATACAGAAAGAAAATAAAAGAGCATGTATAAAGGGGGTGAGGAGCTGTGGGTGGGTAGGGATATGAGTAAAAATGAGAACTAACTTGTGTCATATACTGGTACAAATTCCCCAATGTTATACGTGATTTTTGAGATGTATATAAATTGTACCAATAAAGAATTCAATTAAAAATGTTTTCACTTGACATGGCTATTTTTAATTGAATTCTTTATTGGTACAATTTATATACATCTCACAATCACACATAACATTGGGGAATTTGTACCAATATATGACACAGTCAGTTCTCATTTTTACCCATATCTTCACCCACCCACACCTCCCTACCCTCTATATACATGCTCTTTTATTTTCTTTCAGAATCATATTTATTCCTTCCCCTCATTACACCCCCACACCAAATTTCCTTTGGAAATTTCCCATTCTACAAAGACTGTAATACTTTCCAGACCTCATTTGCATCCACAGGTGCTCATATCAATGACATGGCTATTTTTGAAGGAGAAATTAAAAATTTAAATAATAATTTTAAGTAGCTTGTAAGTGATTACTTTCATAGTTTATTGGGTAACATATTTAATTTCATTTCCAAGAAAAGAACTTTCAACACATCCTTTATATTACATAGATCTGTTACATTAATGTTGGCTTTGTCGTGTTAGGCACTTTGGAACATTGTGTTATACTTTCCTTTATAGGAACATACAAAGTAAATGGAAATCAGCAGATTTTTATTCTAGTTTTAACTACATCATGAACCGACTGCTAATAGACTTAAGTCATTTAACCTTTCTGACATTATTTCTCATTTTTAATTGCATATTAAGTATAGCTATCTTTTAAGATGTCTTTAAGAATAAACCTCTATCAATATGGATTCTGGCCACTGAGCTTCCATTTCATCAAAGTATAAATATTCAGAGATGGCTTTATGTTATATAACTATAAATACAATTTAGAATATCATGAGAAAAAATCATATTGAAATTATTTTCAGTCCAAGCTTATAGGAAAGCCTCATACACTTCACTTAAACATCTATATCTGTAAAGTAAGAATTGATCTTCAGTGATTTCCTAAGAAGCTTAAGAGGAGGACCTCTATAAGAATAAAAACTGAACCTGAATGGAGTATAGATTATTAGTGAGGAATAGTATATTTAGAGTTAGCAGTGTCCACAAAGGCCAGATCACTGCATTCTAAATGACAGTTTGGATAAAGCACTGTCTATACCCTACTTTATTATTTTATTTTATTTTAATTTTTTGAACTTATAGGGGCCTGTCTATATTGTTCTTTATTTTAATAAATTCGAACAAAACACACCTATATACACATGCAAGCATGCATGCACTAACGGGAATATTTTTTCTGTTTTAACTTATTTCCAAATCCTTGATCTAATATTAAGCTGAGATGTAGCTCAGTGGCAGAACACTGGTCTAGCATGCAGGGGACACTGGGTTCAGCACGCCAGCACTGCAAAACAAAAACCACTGCTCAGATACTGGATATTAATATTAAAACAGCAAAAAACAATTGAAACAACATTGAATGTATCTTGTTGGTTTTGTCTTCCACGAAAATTTCTTATCTCTTTGTAATTGTTCTCTCCCTCTGCCCACAAATTGTATCCATACTCACTGTAGCAACATTCTAGCCTAAATTCCCTAAACTCAGGAAACTTTCCTAAAACCTTGAGTCTCATTTACCTCTCCAGTATTTTTGAACTTCACCTATCAAGCCACTTAATCCGGCCTCTTTTTCTTAGTTGCTATTCTTTTAACACCTGCATCCTTTCTTTTTACTGATAATTATATATATATATATATATATATATATATATATATATATATATGTATATGTTGTTCAAGTTTGCCTGAAAACGTGTTGATGTTAGAGATGTGCTGGCAAGTGCTCTTCAGACACTCACTGCCTTATTCCTTACAAGGAAGCTGCCATGCCTTTCAAGATGGCATTCTGGAAGCTTTATAAATTATTCTGAGGTGCAGTGGTATACAGGAGAATCAAAAGACCCAGGATCAGGTTTTTTTCCTCAAAGAACATTTTGGTGTCTTGTGGTTGGATTTATTATTATTTGTTTGTTTGTTCTTCCTTTTCTCTTTTTGTATTTCAGATACATAGTAACACTTAGTGAATGTCTTATAAGCAAGCAATGGACTTGGAACTCGGAATACAGAGATAAATAAAGATTCTTCCTTATCCTGGTGACACACAAGAGCAGTGTGGTACAGTAATGCAAAAGTGCAGTGACAGAATTGTGCAAAATACTGCAGTAGCCAAAAGAAGAGGGAAACATTCTATCTGCAGTGAGAAAAAAGAATGTAGCTATGACAGCATCACAAACAACCTGAGATGCAGACATGAGCAACAGTGTTCCGAATAAATGGATGAAGGAATCATCTAAGAAAAACAGGGTGGCACGTGCACAAAATTCAGCCAGCCAGTCAAAATTTCTTGTGAAGGTGAAGTAACGACACAAAATACTAGCAAGCTTACAGTCCACCACAGTCACACTCTAAAAGGCAAACAGAAGCGCAACTGAAAACAGATAGACGAGGAGGAAGAGATGGAAGGGGGAAGGGAAGC
Organism: Thryonomys swinderianus; assembly: GCA_004025085.1. Lineage (NCBI taxonomy): Eukaryota > Metazoa > Chordata > Mammalia > Rodentia > Thryonomyidae > Thryonomys > Thryonomys swinderianus. The sequence goes on along the minus strand of PVIC010012379.1, from coordinate 27,773 downwards.
AGCGGCAATGTTTTAGAGGAGAGATGGGAAGCGATGCCTGCAGCTGAGGGTTGGAGAAAACAGCAGATGAAGAGCTTGTAGGAAAAGCCTTAAGCTCAACCCTGACTCAGCAATCCTCCTGCTTCTGCCTCCCGAGTGCTGGGATGACAGGCATGAGCCACCACATTTGGCATTTGTTATCTCCCTTTTTAATAAATTTGAAAATTATGGATGAGATGCTATATAATTGAGGTCAGGAGCATCAGAAAGTAGGAGGAGAAAGTTATTTAGAGTATGTAGCACATACATCAAGCAGAAGGCAGCAATGGAACTATAGACCTTTGTACATTCAAAACAGAGGGAAAGACCAAGTACTTGAAAGAAAATGACTCTAGGCCATCTACGTGAGCCAGTACCCTCGTGCTCAAGCACTTGGAAATGAGTTTCTTTCAGCGTTACTGTCTGCGGCTGTTTTCCTCTAGCATGCAGGCATTGGGGTAGGGACTCTCCACTGAAGGGGCCCTGGCTAAGTGCTTCTTGGAGTCTTCTCTTCTGGGGCTGAAAAAGTTAAACGAGGGTCACCGTAGGTAGAAAATAGCGAGGCACATTACTTCTCCAAGAGGAATATAATATTCTTGATAACCCTGTTCAGTTTCTTACTGAGAGAGAAAATCTAAGTTACTTCTATTGTCCACAAGTAAATTTTCATCTATGCACAAATAATCATGTTGAGCAAAAATTCATAACATGAATGCTTAACTCTTTGTATTTCATAGCAAAAGGCCTGGGCCAAAATAACATATAAAAGAAAAGCAGGTATAATTTTTTTGGATTCGTATTGCATGTTTATTAGTTTTAAAATAAAGAGATTTTTAGATATCAGTATCTGTTCACCAAAATGCTATTTTCATATAACTTCCATTGGTAAATTCTGGTGGTTAGCATCCTGAATTATAAAAAACATTTGGTAAAACCTGCTCAAAACATAGAAATTTACTGTTTTATATTCACTGTTTGTACACAATATTTTGTGCTATAAAGTACTGTATCAAGATGTGTCACATATTGGTACAAGTTTTCAATGTTAAATGTGGTCATACTATATGCATAGAATGTACCAATAAAATAAATTTTTAAAAAGGTACTGTATAACATAATTAATGCAAATCATTTAATTTTTTCTACTTTTTCAGAACTTCTTATCTTGGTAGTCATGGAAATGTCAAATGAAGTATACCTGGTATTTCAGCTTACCTTAATTTCAGAAAAGTATTTTTATTTAAAAGTGAAGAATTGCTAGGTAAAATCCCATCCAGGATTCAAACACAGAATGGGTTGGAAATTCTTACTATGATGAGAATTCAAGTGGGAAATAATATGGGTTAGTCTTGAGTCTGAAGGCAATGATAGAAAGGATAAAGATATTTGAAGGAAAGAAAAATATTTGATAAATGTTGAATAAAATCATAATGACTTGAGGGAGTAAGAAAGAGTATTTTAGGAGGTTTGGGAGCCACAGAACTGATGGTAGCACTACTGACCCCTCTAGAAAGTAGAGGCAGAGAGAGAGACTTAGGGTTCAGGAAGATAACTTCTGCTTTAGCTACTTTGATTATATGATGTTATATTCATTAGCTACAAATACATAAAAATTAACCCAAGTCTTGGCACTTTGGAAGGACAAATATTTATTCATTTACATAATGTATGTGACCAGGAATCTAGGAATGACTCTGGAAAGTTGTCTCTGAGTCCCTCACAATGTCGCGGTGAAGCTGAGGGCCAGGACTATATTCACATTGAAGATGATCGGTTCCAAACTCACCCCTTAAGCTAATTTTCAGTATATTTCTTCACCATGTTCTATTTATCAGGCTACAGCTTCTTCTAGTACAAGTACAACATAGAGAGAAAGAGGAACAAAGGCTTAACAGAGGATAAACCTTTTAATTGTTATGCTATTAACTCTGCCTGATGCTAGAGATCATATATACCAATGATGGCATACCATGTTGAAGCATACCATACAAGGAGACATATATCAGCATGTGGGCATCATCTTTGAAGCTGGCTACTGAAATTCTATTAATACTATCCAAATACTGATAAAGAAACATCATTGGTACTGAGATGGAAGGTCAAGGTTAGAGATGGAGATTTGGAATCTTCATCTTATAGGTGAAAGGTGAAAACATAAGAATAAATGAGAGTCCTAGTCAGACCACTGACACTGTATCAATGCATTCAAATCTGACTCTCCACCTCTCCAGTTACTAAGAAAGTCTGGATAAAGGGAAGAACATAATTTTTCATAATCTGAAACTTAAAAGGCACATTGAAAGATTCTATGTTATCTTATTCCACATACTTATGGAATTCCAATGCTAGGAATCACTGATGTAATCACTGGCTTATTCAGTAAATATTTATTGACAATCTAAAATATTTGATAAAAGTGTTAATGTATATAAAAGACTTGCTTTTACTATCCTATCTAAATATTTTTAACTCCTAATTTAAGAATTGGAGTGAAGGGCTGGAGATTTAGCTCAGTGGTTCCAGTGCCTGCCTTGCAAACGCAAGGCCCTGAGTTCGATCCCTCTAACCACATACAATGCTGGGCGTGGTGACTCACACCCACCAGCCATCAATACCACATACCACAGTGCCGGGCGTGGTGGCTCACTCCTGTAATCCCAGGCTTTGGGAGTCAGAGGCAGGAGGATTTCTGAGTTTGAGGCTTGCCTGGGCTACGTAGTGAGCTGAGGGCCAGCCTGAACTACAAAGCAAGAGCCTGTCTCCAAAAAAAAAAAAAAAAAAATAGAATTCGAGTGAAAGCAAATACAATATACACCTGAAGGACATTAAGAATTTTCCAAAACACAAATAGAAGAATGGAGAACTTTATGAGGGAAGAAACAGATGACAGTAGGACCAAAGAAAAATGAGTAAAAAAAAATCAACTAAGCAATTTGTAGTTAAAACCAACCTAAAATATCCATTTGTTTATTTATAATCAGTAGTTTAACAGAGAGCTATTTTTAATATCTCAACATTTAGACACTGAATACTTAAATTTTGGTTCATCATTAGTTCATTTCCCTAGGTACATTTCAGTTTTGATCATGTCAGGCCAAGCCAGAATTCTGAAAAAAATTAAGATGTGAAATTTTCATGTCCATCTTTTTGTGTAATAAAAATTAGTGTAATAAACTCTACTTTCATAAAACATGTTAGTACTTTTGAGATCTGATATACAGCTTGTGTGCAACATCTTTATTGGAGATTATTCCCCCAATACATAATTCTATTAATTTAATCAAGTTCATTTAGAAATAATTCACTATTAATTTTATTCCACAGAAATTCTTATAGCATTTACCTAAGAAATACTAAGATTTTTAATACATATGATACAGAAAGAAAATAAAAGAGCATGTATAAAGGGGGGAGGAGGGGGAGTGGGTAGGGATATGGGTAAAAATGAGAATTAACTTGTGGCATATACTGGTACAAATTTCCCAATGTTATATATGATTTTGAGATGTATATAAATTGTACCAATAAAGAATTCAATTAAAAAAATACTAAGATTTTTTTACTCCCTCTAAGAATGACCAAAATATAGGATGATGAAAGTCTTCATCGGCTTTACTTACTCCTCTCCGGCTTCTCCTGCTCCCAGATTATGCATAGACTATTCTTAGAATCACAGCCAGAGATAGTTTAGTGAGATGTAAGTCACATAATTTCACTTTTTCCCCCTGAATGTTTCCCCTTTCTTAAGAGTAGCAGCAATTTGAATTTCAGCTCTTAGGCTACATTTTATTGTTTTCATAGGAACAGCATGTTTTAGCTTCGGAGGGGGAAGAAATCATCACCCTAGTGTACATAAACAGAATGTTGATTTGTTCTTTATAGAAGTGAACTACATTTTCCTTCCAGCAGATATAGAGAGTAAAGGTTTTGATTTATGCAAATCTGCTACTTCAAATAAATAAAACATAAGATATCGACCTCAATTCATCACTGGTATGTTTCCAATGTAAAAATATAAAACCATGTTAATTCCTTTCTTAGCTCCTTTTATAAGCCACAGTTTTTCTTGTCATTAGTCATATTTATTCACACTGAGGCAGATTGCTTTTATTCAAACAGCACCAATACATAAAGTAAGAACTGATTTTAAAAACCCCTGTCTATTTTTTTCATAATTAAATGCTGTAAATGCACTAGGGCAATTGAAATTATTATGGCTGGTCCACAAAATTAAAAAAAAAAGAAACACACACACTTATTTAACTTATTTCCCAAATAAGAAAAATATGACAATTCCATACCATTTCCCACTATGAATCACAGTAACATCTTCAAATGTCCTTGCAAGTGAAGAGTATAAGTTTATCATAATGAACATAAGAATACCGTTAGATGAACTTATTAGACATTTTCCAGCATGGCAAATGAATGTATTGACTTACTTCAGTGTAAACTAACTCATGAGGGGTTGGTAGGTTCCAGAAAGTAGCCCAGAAACACTAGCCGTCCCCCCCGCCCCGGTCTCTTGGCCTGCAGGTCATGTGCCCTACTGGATGTCATTCACTCTCTTTCTCCCTTAATCCAGTTTTCTCTACTAATATACAAAGTCTACCACTTCTGCACTGTGATATTTATGCCTTTTTATCTGTTCAAAAAGGCTTTAAACTTTCCCTGAAGGATGCTACGTTTTTGTCAGCTCAAACTGGGTATCTGTGCATTGTCTACCACTCTCCTTTACTCTATATTCCAAACACACTCATCTCCCTCACTGTCTCTCAGGAACGTGGAGCTTCTTTCCAAATTTTTGTGGATGCAGCTTAATTTGTCTGAAATTCCTTTTTATGCCACAAAATCCTTAATTGTGTCTTGGCACTTTTAAAAAATAATGTTTATGAGTGGAAAAATTAAGACTAAGCTGGATTAAATCCTTTTAGAGGAAGGAAGGTGGAGGTATAAATAAAGCACACAGCATTTGAAATGAGAAAAATGAATTATGCATTTCTGTCACATTGTCTATGTAAATGGCCAGTGACCCTTGTTCCTATCCCCCTCCCAGGGTAGGCTAATTTCATACAATAATTACAATACAGTATCTATTTCAGTTTTGTTTCCTTGTGACATTGAATGAGTTATTTTTCTGTACTATCATAAGGACTTTGTAACTAGTGTTTTATGGTTTCATTCCATGCATTTAATGGCTGAAGTAAGCTTGCAGAGATCTCTGGGCAGTAAATGTGTTCTCATTTCCCCAGTAGTTATTATGGTCTCTCAGACAAGCTTGCCTGTGCTTCCTAAATATTCTTTATAGAGAATGGGACATGTCTGATATTTTCTGTGCCTGGCAGTCCTCAGCTATAGACCTTCCCATAGGGCTGTTATAAATAAACCACAGAAGGAGTAAAACAGTTACCAGATGCTTTCTATTCATTTTTTTCCCTTTTTAACCCCTCACATCACCACGGTATATTTACGAACTGCTTCCTATCACTGTATCAAATACCTGAGATAATCAATCTATACAAAAAATAATTATTTTGGTTCCCAGTTGTACAAGTTTCAGTCCAGGGCTGACTGGCACGAGTGCTTTGGCCTACAGTGAAGCAGTGCATCATGGGTGAAACATAGTCACCTCAAGGCACAGAGGTGAAACAGCAGGGAAAAGACCAGAATTCTCCACTCACTTTGGTGCCATGCCTTTGTGATTGGAAGGCTTTTCTCTAGGCCTGACCTCTGAAGTTTTTACCAATTCCTGATAACGCTGTATCGAGGCCTAACCCTTTACCACATGGTTCTTTGGAGGAATTTGAGGATCCACACTACGGCATTGACATAGGTAAAAATTCACTCATGTCTGTTTTATGGCTTAAAATCTAATCCAGGATTTTACATGAATTGTTCTCCTATGTCTATAATCTCTAATTTGCAACAGTACCTCAGTCTTTCTCTTTGTTTTGTTATATTTTTCATGATTTCTTTTTATAAAGTTCATGTTGCTTTCAAATGATCAGTTAAATAGTGAAATTTCCTTCAACTTGAGGTTGCCGCAGATTTTCAGAGCCATTGTTGAAACTGCATTAATGAGAAGAGCAGAACAGAGTTGTGTCTTTCCCAGGATGTCACTTCAGATAGTACATGATGTTGACAAGTCTTTCTGGAGACATTAACCTAGAACACTTGATGAAGGTGAAGTCTGGTGGCTTTCTCCACTGTGGACGTGCAATTTTTTTTCCCTTTACTAATATTAGAGAAACACATATGGTGACTGTTGTGAACTGTAGATGATTTACTTGGATTTATAATTTACTGGAACTTAATGACCTAGGACTATAGGGATTATTGTGGATAACCACCCTGTTTTGTGCATACTAAAATTTGGGATGCAAAGCCTTGGGGCCACCCTGGTTTTATGCATGCTAGGATTATGAATGCAAAGTCATTGTACCAAATAATGGTGCAGTGTGTTCAGGGCCTTGGGAATCTTTTTACTTGTGCAGCATTTGACCTTTTTGCTGCCACTGCTCAGAGCAGCAACAGTCAAGTTCAGGCTCAGCCTTTTCCTCATGTTTCTGATTTTGTTGTTTGTTGTTTGTTCATCCTTTTGCTGTGGGACTCACAGGGAACTGGATCTCTCTGTGAGGGTTCTGATGGCATCCTTTTACCCTGTCTCTCATAGGTGACTAGGTACATTTTCTGTGTCTATTAAAATATTCACTTCATTTCAGCTTTTTTCAGGGGATAGTGTACAAAATTTATCATTTGAGGTCTATGATATTCTATTTTCTCCTTATCTACGTTTTTATTTGAATTTTTTTTTTTTTGAGATAGGGTCTCGCTTTGTACTTCAGGCTGGCCCTGAGTTCACTACATAGCCCAGACAAACCTTGAACTCAGCAATCCTTCTGTCTCTGCCTCCCGAGTGCTGGGATTACAGGCGTGAGCCACCACTCCCAGCACTGTGGTATGTGGTATTGATTGCTGGCGGGCATGAGTCACCATGCCCAGCATTGTATGTGGTTACTGAGGATCGAACTCAGGACCTTGCACTTGCGAGGCAGGCGCCAGACCACTGAGCTAAATCTCTGGCCCTTTAATTAAATTTTGAAAGAAAATCTATCATGTCTCTTATTTCTAAAATATTTATTTGGATAAATATAAACTTGTGAATGGTTACTTTCATGTTTTGAGTGCTTCATAATATCTGTACTTCAACATACCCCAAGATTGGCCTTAGTACCTCACACTGAACAATGGTATTAAGATCTGACTGCAGGGAAACACTCAGTTACTGGATATTCCTGCTCTTTTATATATATATATATATATATATATATATATATATATATATATATATATATATATATATATATACATACATACATATATATATGTTAAAGTGTAATCCATTAATATACAGATGCATATTATATAAATATACACATGTACATATTTCTATTTCAGCATATGTCCCGTGTGTGCGTGTGTGTGTGTGTGTGTGTGTGTGTGTGTGTGTGTGAGAGAGGAACTCCTGTTATCCCCACCAGATTATGTTATAAGGCTCTTGGTAAACACCTGAAACTCTCCCTATATTTTTTTCCTATAATTCATCCTTATAATAAATGAAAAGTAAGGAATCATGTTTTTCACAAATACTTATGATAAAGCTTGATTTACAAGTCAGAGATTATAATAAATTAACAGTATTAATAAAGGACTAATTACATTATACACCATGGATCTTTATTATTTGTCATTAATTGATTAATTTGTCATTAATTGAGCACCAAAAATTACAAATGCCAAAAATATTTTTGACTAGAAATGGTAGCTAGTCAAGAGGTCAGTTCTAGCGTGTATTTTGAATACCAAAATATGATGATGATTTGGACCAAATTTTCATACAGAAATGGAATGAGTATTAAATTTGACAAGTTTCAAAGTAGTCCAGAGCTAAAGTATAGCTGCATGACTACTTTAATATACAGTTGTATTTTTAACCTTTTTCAGAACTTTTACCTTTTCACTTACAGGACATATCTTGACAATTCATATCTGAATTGTCAGCATTGTAATTCATATGTCTTAGGGACATCATTCACTAAAATAAGGTTGACTTGAACATACATTTTGATATAGCAACAGTTAGTTTGATGACCCATACAGCTTGGTGACTAATGGGTCAACAGCTTACACAGAATGGTCAGCATGCCAGACTAAAGGGCACTTCATGTCCTGGGCAAGGTAGTGGGAGATTTAGTTATCACATTCAGAAGGATGTGTAATTTTAACTCATGTAATATCTGAAATTTGCCATCTAATATTTCCAGAACTTAGCTGATACAGTGGCTGAAATCACCAAAGACAGAACCACAGACTGGAAGAAGCCTGGGGCCTATTGTGTGCATATTTTTCTTGAGTCTAAATTAATAGCTTCACCTTCACCCTCACACCACAAGATATGTTCTACTTTGCATCTTTTCTTTTATTTCAAATTCTCTAATGTTGGGCAATCTGCCTTTTACTACTACAATATATTTACCTGTAGTTTTGTAAGTTTAATATGCAAATAATATAGTTTCAGGTACCTGTGGAAACTAAATATGCCAACCAAGGCACTAGTCTGTACCTAGTCCTTTGTATTTTTAACATTATGATATCTTTCTCAACTCTTAGTTGCATATTAAATCATATTTTCTATGAGTCTTATCAACTGCATCACTGTTAAAAACAAACCAAAATGTACAGCAGTGACTCCTCTCTATGTTTCTCCATGTACATTAGACCACAATTCATAAGGGCCCTCCCAGTTTGGGAGGTACTAAGAGTGGCAAGGTGTAGTCTTTGTCTCCAAGGGACTTCAGAGCTCGTATTTTGTATTTTCTCACAATACAGCAGCCATTTCATTCTACTTTGGAACTAGAATTAGTTTGGTAATTTTTTTATATCAGTAAATAAATGAACATATATACTATATAGACAAGAGGAAGATTTAAGAATTAGATTGGCCTTAGCTTTGGAATTGGTTGTACCCAGAATTGTATTCCAATTTCATCATTCACTTCTGGCTGGATTAATTTAGACTACATGAGGGTATGGAAGAATTGCAAATTGAGGTAGATCTCTGAAGAGGCTACCTTGATGCAATCAAATTATACAGGGAATTCTATAAAACTGGAAAATGTTTAATAAAAGTAAAATTCATGCCAGTCTGTTGGCTGTATGGCATACTAAGATATCCCCATCACTTACAGACTGAAACATAATGTTAAAAGCATGAAAAGTCATATTTAGGAATACTTTGATTTAAGGCAGTTCCCATAAATTCCATGTTGATTCTGATCTATTCTTTCTATGAGGATAGATTCAATTTTTTTTATACTTGAATCTTTTCTACTCCATTCACACTCTAATAAAAAAGTACTTTTAGATACTTGCTGGTTGTGGAATATCACGAACTTTTATTCTTATTTTGAAACCTTAAATACATTTTTTTAATAATCAGAGGTAAGAAACAGCCAATCAAAATACTTAAAAAAGGTGTACTTATCACATGAAATGTCCCTTTTATGAGGCGAAAGAAAAAAATTAACAGAAAACCACATATCTAAAGCCTGAAAAATCACTTTTTCACTTCTGAATTTCACTTCAATTTAAAAATACCTCTCACTTCTTTATACCTCATTTTCCCCTCCTCCACATTGTTCTTCCTCTACTTTTTTTCCTCCCTATCTTTTATCTACCCTCCACCCCCTCCTCTTTCTTTCCTTCTCCAAAGACATTTTCTACATTCAGGCACTTTAAGTAAATTAGCTTCCCCTCCAAAATTTTTTTTCAAATGTTTCTATTTTTCTAACTTGAGAGCTTCCCCCAAGTGAAACTTTCATGGACCCATGTTATTTATTTGTAACACAATAATATTTATTGAACACCAGGTCATGTCTGTGCTAAATTAGAAGGTGTTGACACCAGGGGAAATGTAGCAGATAAAATCATTTACTGAACATTGTTGGAAAGAGAGATATTAATCAATTATTCATTTGAATCATTATTACAAACTGAGATTAATAGTATGGGGAAAAGTACATTAACAAGGAACTGTGAAAGGTTATTGTGGAATCTGAAGAAGGCTTTGCTAGAGGAATCTGAGCTGAAAATTTAAGTGATACAAGAAATTTACTAGACAAGGAGAATGAAAATATGTGTGAAGTTACAGGAACAGGACATGCAAAAGTCTTGATTTAAGGGGGGATATTCTAGATGGATTGCATTTAAAATACTAGTGGTGACCAGGTTTCTGTGGAATAGGTGTGAAACAAGGACAGAATCAGACAGACTCATGTAAAATTTTCAGATCAAATTTCATTTGAACTTTGGCATCAGAGCAATAGAAAATCATGCAAGTGTTCAAACATGAACTTTAAATTAACATGTTACTTCACCTTCCATGTATTATAAACACAAATTCAAGAGGAGTCCAGGGGATAATCTTTTACAGTTTTTAAGTTAAAAAATGTCATAACAGCTCAGTTTGTAACAGCTCAGTCTTGGAAATAACTCAAATGCCCATCAACTGGAGACTGGATAAAGATTTTTTTCCCCCATAAAATGGAGTATTATTCTGCCTTAAAGAATGATAAGTTTGAGTCATTTATACTCAAATGAAAGTACCTTCAGGACACACTCATAAATGAAATAAATAGGTAACAGATGTGTAAATATTGTGCCTGTTCTCTAGTATGAGAAACTGAAGATATTAATGAGTTCTAGAATGTAAGATGGATACTGTGAAATAGAAAATATTCAAAGGGAAATGTGGTGGAGCAGTGAGTAATGAGGGGTAAAGGAAAAATGTGATAGTAATAAAAAAGGGAAACAAAGCTTATGTATTTAGGGGTGGGGGTGTGGGGTGGGTAGGGGAATGGGAAAAATGAGAATTAAATTGTGTTTTATACTGGTAAAAATTCCCAATATTTAGTGTGATCATGATGTGTATATACAAAGATATAAATGAATAATAAAGATAAAAATGTTTTTTGTGCTCACTTTGGCAGCACATACCCTAAAATTAGAACAATACAGGGAAGATTAGCATGGCCCCTGCACAAGGATGACACACAAATTCGTGAAGCGTTCCGTATTTTTCAAATACTGGATTTTCTCTTTGATATGAGCATCTGTAGATGCAAATGAGCTCTAGAAAGTATGACAGCATTTATAGAGTGGGAAATTTCCATAGGAAATTTGGTGTGGGAATGTAATGAGGGGAAAGAATAAATATGATTCTGAAAGAAAATAAAAGAGCATGTATATAGGGGGTGGGGAGGTGTGGGTGGGTAGGGATATGGGTAAAAATGAGAATTAACTTGTGTCATATACTGGTACAGATTACTCAATGTTATGTGTGATTGTGAGATGTATATAAATTGTACCAATAAAGAATTCAATTTAAAAAAAGAAAAAAGTTTTTAAAATGATGACAATTGACAATAGCAGATGGGAAGAAAAGTAGACAGATTAACAAAAATGCAGGTGGAAAATATACACAATAAAATGAGAATTTTACTCTAAATGGGACCTTTTTTCTAATTGTGGGACCTAAAGAACATGAGATAATTGTTTAGAACAGCTTCCCTAAAAGGAACAGTGCCCTTTTATCAAAAGATGGACAACCTCAAGGGTCACATTCCAAGCCCTGGTTTCCCATGAGTGGTGCTGAGATTTCCCAACATAATATAATTCAGTATTAACATTAAGAAATGTAGAAATAATGCAGCAATTTCCAAAACTACCTGCTCAGACTCAGATATAAGTTCTTTCAGAAAATGAAAACATACAGGAACGTTCTATTCCAAGAACAAATCATCTATTTTTTCTGTGCTCCAACTGCCATACTTTTAGGGTTTTTTTTACATTTTTCTTCTGAAACCAACATGCCCATGAACTTTCATTTCTGTCTCTTGAAGGATGTATGTGGGTGTTTCTTTAGGTTTTAAAACTTGGAACACAATGGCTGGCCATATAGTTTTAAAAGTGTATCTTCAATGTCACCACATTTCCAAATTGTTTCCTGAAAAAGCTGTATATTGTACACTTCAGCGTACCCAAGGGAACATGTTGTTTTACATTTTCCCCTGTGCACAAAATTGATGCATTAAGAAAACTAACTTAAAGGAAGAAAGATGTTATAATCTATATATTAATTTCATTTTATTTTCTTCATGAATTGATTTCTAACTTTACTATTGAAGTTCTGAATTTTCACACTATTTGTTAGTCACTTATATTTCTTCTCCCTTGAATCAATTGTTTATAACTTCTGTGTGTCTTATATTGGTGTGTGTGTGTATACACATATGTTTGCATCTTACTGATTTGTACATGGTAAGTTTTTATCTGTCTCACATCTGTGGTAAATATCTTCCATCTTTTGTGAAGGAATTTTTTTCCTCCTTTTTTTTTTTTGCTTTTTGAGACAGGGTCTCGCTTTGTAGTTCAGGCTGGCCCTGAGCTCACTATGGTGCCCAGGCAAGCTGCCGCGAATTCAGCAATCCTCCTGTCTCTGCCTCCCGAGTGCTGGGATTACAGGCGTGAGCTACCACGTCTGGCATTGTGGTATGCGGTGTTGATTGTTGGTGGGCATGTCTCCATGCCCAGCATTTTATGTGGTTACTGGGGATCGAACTCAGGACCTTGTGCTTGCGAGGCAGGCGCCGGAACCACTGAGCTACCCCTCCGGCCCTCCTCCTTTTTTTTTTTTTTCACTAAATTAAACACAGCTTTAAGTGATTTGTTCCATTTAGAAACATTTATTTTCTATCAATATTTATTTTACTTTATTTACTTGTTATTTTATATTACATGTGAAAATAATTCAATATTGCTTTTCACATGAAAATCAATTGTATCAGCAGTGTGAGTTTAATGGTCTTTAATATTTTACTAAATGTTTCTGCATTTTGCAATTATACATTTTTTTCCATTAAACTATATTAGCTTAAAGAAAATGAGCTACATTTATATCTCCCTTAGACAAGTACCTAGATATAAAATCATATATAGCATTGGATTTGGTATGATATTTAACTTGAAGATTTTTCTTGTGTATTCATAAATGAGTTAACTAAATGTTTTTGATTATATAATGTCAAATTTCAACTTGACAGTACCTTTGGTTGACCATATATTTGGGCAAATGTTCCAACTATTTGCTTAAGTGTGTTTCTGCATGATACCAAATTTTAAATTGGCCAATTAAGTAATTGATGTTCTCATTTACACCAAAATTCAGTAAGGTCACTGTATGCACTAGTCCTCATTTAATTCTTCAGGAGTTGGGTGTAATAGAACTTAAGCTTGACAGGTGCCTGATTGAGAGACTATTCCTCAGTCCAAGTGCTTTCTGTCTCTCGAGATCACCACCCTTCAGGAAAGGACGTAAACCACTGGCTGTCCTAGCGCTTTGGCCTTTTAACTAGGTCTGGAACTTACACCTTTGGCTCTGCTGGATCTTCTATTGTCAGATTAACTCCACAGATGGGGGGACAGTTCTGTCTCAGCAATCGTGTGATCTCATTCTTTGTAATACATTTATTCAATATAATTGCTCTTATTTCTGTAGAGAACGATGACTAGTGCATATAGTGACCTTACTGAATTTTGGTGTACTGTTGTGGTTCCGTTATAAGTGTAGTAAGAATAATTTATATAAATTCTAATTTTACTCATTTTCCTTACTATAGACTATTTTTCTAGAATTTTTGGCACACTGCAAATAGAGCCATGTAGATCATGGATATTCTTTCAAATTTACTTCTTCTTTTTTTTTTTTTTTTTTTTGCCCCAGATGGCAATATAGTAGAAATGTACATTCTATAAAATTCTCTCATCTAATTATTGAACATTACTCATGTTTTGTTCTCATTTTTAAATGTTAATTTCATCCATCCTTTCAGGGAATCTTAATAAACTATTTTCTAACTACTTATTACCTTTGTAATAAAGATTAATAGTCTTTTTTTATATTTCCTCATCAATCTGCCCAAGGTATTGCCATGTATTATTTTCAAATAATTTACTTGTACCCAATTTCCCTCTCAATTTTAATAATACTATAATATTTAGTGTTATCTGTATGTTTCCCTATTTTTGTGATTTTAATTCTTTTCAGAACTTCTTTTAAAATAGAATTCTTTATTGGTATCTTTTATATACACATAACAATCACACTCAACATTGGAAAGTTTGTAACAGTATATGACATGAGTTAATTCTCTTTCACTCATTTCCCTACCCACCCTACAACCTTCCACCCCTACATACATATGCTTTCTTTCTTTTTTTTAAGATCACATTTCCTCTCATTACTTTCCCCTACCCCATCCCTTTGAATATTCCCTATTTCACAAAATCTATTATTCATCATAAAACTCATTTACATCTTCAGATTCTCATACTAGAGAAGAGATATGCTATCTATATATCTGTGACTTATTTATTTCATTTATTAGTGTGTCCTCAAGATATGTCCACTTGAGTATAAATGACTCAAAGTTATGATTCTTTAAAGCAGAGAAATGCTCCATCTTATAAAAACAAAACAAAACAAACAAACAAACAAAACACAACACATCTTCTTTTTCCAGTCTCCAGTTGATGGACATTTGGGTTTTTCCAAGACTGTGTAATCACAAATTGAGCTGCTATGAATATGGGTGCACATATGTCACTATGATATGATTCTTTTAAGTATGTCATGTATATTCCTAGCATAGGAATAGCAGGATCAAGTTGGGCCTCTATCCTAGTTTTTCTGAGGAATCTCCACAATGGTTGCACCAGTCTACATTCCTACGAACAGTGAAGGGTTCCTTCCTCCCCGCAGCCTCACAAGCATTTATTGGTCGTTAACTTCACAGTAACAGCCATTCTTTGTGGAATCAGATGAAATCTCAGTGTTGTTTTCATCTGCATCTCTCAAATGACCAATGATAAGAGTATTTCTTCCTCTGCATATCTTTGCAAATTGTAAGAATTTATGACCAAACTTCAAGGATTTTCTACTTGCTGCACCCCATATAATCTATGGTTTTTAATCTATTAGTTTTCAATAAATGTTTTACATTATCTACTATTATATACTTAATATATTATAGTTTGTTATTTAACCCATGACCTATAGAGGAAAATTTCATAATTCTCAAACATAACGAGTTATTTCTTACCATACATACATTTTACATGTAGCATATGTTATTAAATATTCACTAAAATATTAGGAGCTTTTATGGAATGCCACAGGTTCCATGTTTTAAAGGCATTTTGTTTTTAAGAAAAAAATAGTTAACTTTCTAAATTGGTGGTATTGTGATCCAGAATATCTACTGTTCAATATATCTATATGTAGCTATTATTTTTTCTTTTATTTAATCATTCTCATATTTGAGAATATTCTCCATCATGATGATGAATTGGATAACTTTTCCTTGAAATCATTCTTTGCCATTACATATGGTTTGCATATATCTATATTTTTCTTTTTCTTTTACCTTTCTTCCTCTTTCCTTCTTTCTTTCCTTTCTTTTTCTTTCTTTCTTTCTTTCTCTTTCTTTCTTTTTCTTTCTTTCTTTCTTCCTTTCTTTCTACCTTTCTGTCTTTCCTTTCCTTTTTTTTTTTTTAACATGGTTTCACTTTGTAGCTTAGGCTACAAAGCCTCCTGAGTGCTGAGATTACAAGAATACACCACCACTCCTGGCAAGCTATATATATTTTAAGCTGTATTGTTAGGCATATAGCAAAATTTATGTATTGGCAGTGAACTGGCTAGCATTATACATTGACACTTTTCCTTAGTTTATTATGTTTATTGACCTGAAATCCATTAATGTAGTATTAGAATATGGGTTAACTTTTCATCAGATGGCTGATGTATAATTTTTCCATGGCTACATTTTGAAGCACATTACCTTCAGTTTAAAGATAAGTAACAGTTTAACTGTTTCTAACTAGTTCTCTTTTTTCATTTCCTCCTGTTGTTTTGCACCTGGGATGGACTCATGCTTGTTATGGTTGAATATGACTTGCCATCAGAGGTTGATGCACTATAGCTATAGTCTCCACCATGATGGTGTTGAGCTGGAGCAACACTTAAGAAGCAGACCTTAATGGAAAGTAATTATGTTTCTGGGTCACTAAACTCAGAATGGATTAAGGTGGTCTCCTTCAAGAAACTCCCACACAAATGGAGGGTTAGCTGTACTGGGGATTAAACTCAGGACTATGCACTTGCCAGGCAGGTGCAGTGCCACTGAGCTATAGCCCCAGTTTAGAAAGCATAATATGTTCTTTTAATTCCCCCCTCCAAATGCATTGCCCATACGTTCTCTCACCACAGCCAAACCAATCTAGTGTTATGACCCTGACCCTATAGAACTATGCTGTACATAATTTCTTTTCTTCACAAATTACTCAGGCATAAATATTTTGTTATTTGCAACACACAACAAGCTAATAAGTTCTTCAATGGAGCAGTCTTATCTATACTTCCCAAGAGATAATGTGATGGGATGATGGCACCATACAAAGGCTTGCAGTCCTGGTGCTTAAACTTTGGATTTTATTCTGCTTCTCAGTTCAGCATTCTCTTCTTATTTGTTCATCCAGCAGCTCCTTACAACTGCTTTGCGCTGTCTCTTTCAGTGTGTTTTCTTGTTTAATGTGATTTTCCAGAATATCTTTTGCATCATAGAGGCCACTCAATTATTTTATGATCATCAATTCTTTTCTTTTCATAGTTGTTTCCTATATCTTAATATATACTTTTACTTTAGAATAATTTAACTTTCAAGTATCTCCTGCATAGTCTATTTGAATAGTCTTTGAATATATGGACATATACATAAATATACACTTTAAATTTACCTATCTCCTACTAAATGTAAGCAATCTTTCCAAATATTAAGTGTTTAAAAAGATAACATCTACCTTTGAGGACCTTTATTCTAGCAATGTAGGAAGTTCATATATGTGGAAATATAAATAGTGATATAACCACTAGTTATATTTTATATCATAAGGGGCAAATTAATGGTTCACATAGTTTAAATGTTGAGAAACTTCATTTGTGAGTCTCTTTTCCAAGCAGAAAGATATTTAAACTTTTGTCCTTGGTGTCTTCTTTGTAGTTTGTTCCTGTAAGAGGTCACAACTTGTAGGAGCTGGAGTAATTAATAATTTGATAATTGCAACAACGAATAGATCACTGTCGCCATCTTGTAATCAGCTAATCCCTCAAAATTTGTATTTTTGTAGATGTGATGGTGTTTTAAATTCCAAACAAGCTCAGGGCAAAGCACTTCAGTAGTACACAAACACACACACAGAGCCCATTATGTAGAAAATTTAAAAATACAGAAATCTGAAGCAATTATTAGTATTTTTTTCAAAATTAACAGCCTCAGATATTTTGGGTAGA
>PVIC010012379.1:0-10188 GCA_004025085.1 Thryonomys swinderianus | reverse complement strand
CTCCTGCCTCTGACTCCCAAATGCTGGGATTACAGGCGTGAGACACCACACCCAGCTCTCTCTTATAATCTTACAGTAATTTACTGTGACATGAATTTTTGGTAACTACAAGTTTATTTAAATTTTTGTACATGTAGAGATGTATGGACATGCATTCCAAAATTCTCTGTACTTTTTCTGTCATAAAATGGGGTTTTGCTCCAAGGTATCACCAATGGTCTCTCACTTTCTCATCCTACTTATGTTTAATTTTTCTCTAAAACCTTTATGAAACAGATTTTTTACTTAGATTTAGCACTCTTCTTTGCATTCATTCTCTGACTTATTCACCAGCCATAGGCTTTGCAGAGTTCATTCTGTCCAAGGAATCACTTGACTTTCATTGTACAACTCACCCTTACTGTCACTCAAGACTGAACCCTATGAGTCTGGCAAAATATTTTTCCTTCCATTCAAGCATGAAGTCACATTTCCCAATACACAGCTTTGAATTCAAAAACATAGTTTGGATTGCTTCTGTTTACCTGAATATTTGAACTATTCTTTTTTTTTTTCATGCCAGTTTCATTGAAAGAAAACAAATTACTTCAAACCCACAGATTTAAAGATTGAATACATTAATTTGAACAACTTTAAGAGAAGTTGTTCATTTTAACCTCTTCTTCTTTGTACTGTTAGGCTCTGTATTTGTTTTACTATTGTATAGTCCATGGACAGAAATCATGTTTCTATGACCCTATTCCATTGTATGAAAGAATAAAAAATACTTGGAAACAGGATATTTTGCCTTCAATGCACTGGTTGAAACACATTTTTCAAATTCCTCTCTAAATTCCCCATATAATAGAAATGAACTCAGGAAAGTTCATGGTTTAATTGCTGCTGGTACCAGTAGTGGGAAAAGCAACTAAAACACTTAAATTAAATATTACCACTTAACGGAAGCAAAATAACAGCAAAACTAAGGAACCAATTTTGAGTATGTACCACTAAAAAGAAAGAGTGGTTTTGGTTTTATGTAATAAAAAAGTTCTATGCAATTTAAGTGAGCTGGTATATGTGCTCACTTTGGCAGCACATATACTAAGTGAGCTGGTTTAAAATACACACACACACACACACACAATGTAATAATTTTGTAAATTTAAAATACATACACTGTTTTCATTACACTGCCTATTACTTTGTAACTTAGTTTTGCATCCCTATTTTTTATACTCAATAAAATGATTGAAGCACACATAACTGTATTTTAAAATTCCATATAATACTTATAATTTTCTATTCTTTTTTTTTTTTTTAAGACAGGGTCTTATTTTGTAGTTCAGGCTGTTCCTGAGCTTACTACATAGCCCAGGCAAACCTTGCACTAAGCAATCCTCCTGCCTCTGCTTCCCCAGTGCTGGGATTACACGTGTAAACCACCACGCCCAGCATTGTGGTATATGGTACTGATTGCTGGTGGGTGTGAGTCATTACACCCAGTATTGTTGTATGTGGTTACCAAGGATCAAACCAGGGACCTTGCACTTGCTATGCAGGCACTAGAACCACTGAGCTAAATCTCGGGCCCTAATCTTCCATTCTTTTACTTCATTAATTCTTTGCAATTGTTTATTTGGTCAGAAATCAAGGTCCATGTGGTGGTACCAAATTCACTGTATTAGATTCACTGTATTAGATTACTCATATCCACTGAGATGTTTTCATTTAAATAGTTTTATAATGTAAAGGTACAGGTTGATGTGCTTAGAAGAGGGAGAATGGGTGTATTTTAGACATTTGAAACAGATTTTGACCATTGCATTCTAAAAATTTGTGGTTTGCATTATATATATTGGAATACACACAAACACATATATATGTATTGTATATATACAGACATATATGGAATATATACATGCATGTATATATATTACATACATATATATTATATATTCCATATGTGTATATACACAATACTTGATCAATGAAATATAGGCATCTGAATACTGAAAATGTGAAGTCCAGAGGGATATGATTAATTGGATAAAATCAAGAAAAAGAAAAAAGGAGATACAGCATAAATTTGATCACAAAAATCCCAAGATACCAGAATGATTTTTAAATTAGGTCAAATAAGTCATGAATTTTATACAGTGAGAAGCAAAATTGGAATGCTTGTTACCCCTGAGAGTTTGAAGAGACTAATAAGAAAAATACACTCAAAAAGAACTTAGAAAAAATGTGGATTAGAAAGTTACAATGAGTTTTAATTTGAAAACCCTTTTGTTTCTCTTACCAGGGAATTTCACAAGTTACCTGAGCTACTCTACAATCTTCGGTATTTGTTCCAATGATAATAAGAGCATAACAGATCTTATTGAATAAATCACATTCTGTGACTTCAATATTATCATGAGTATATCATATTTTTATAATCATAAATTAGTTTTTAATGAATTTGTCTGTGATTATTTGGCTGCTTGATTATACACAGATGATAGATAATATATAGATACAGACAGACAGGCAGACAGTCAGAGACAGAGACAGAGACTAAGAGGGAGTCCACCAAAAATACTTATACATTCCAGAAAAGGAAAAGAAAAATAGCTTGATATTTTCAACAGATGGTTTTACCCTCTTATGGGAGATCTTAAAAGATGTTGTAAATTGTTGAAAAACCACTACACTGTGGAACTTTAGAGAAGGAACTGAAAGTTTGTGTGCAGGAATATCAGTAGGCAAAGCTGCAGGTTGCTGTACGAACAAATGCCTGAAAGCTAAAGACCATCACTTCTAGAACTTCTTGTAATCATAGAGGCCAAGTGTAATGTGCTAATTTCACTGTGTCTCAATAAATATAGTATTAAAATGGTTATGCAAATTGGTCTCTGCATGAAGTGTGTATACATTTTTTTGGCTGACTCCATATAGTGTACAGATTGGGACAGGAGGAGAACTGAGATCACTGAAGATGTATGGTGTTCTGACAAATAATAGGTGCAGTTGTGTCAGAACACCTGGTTTGAATCCTGAACATAAAACTTATTTGTTGTTATTAATGTTAAGAGTGTGACAGCCGTTGACAATCTCTCTGAATGCAGACTCTTTATTTGATAAGATTATCCTTCATCCATTTACTACTTAGCAAGATACTCCACAAAAATTATGTGCTCAATAACATTAGCTTCTACTAGATGTTGGCTTTTTAATGAAGCTACTTTTATTCCTCTGGTTTACTCTGTTAAACATCAAGTCAAAGAGCAGAAAATTTTGGTGTTGTTTCTAATTAGTTAGAGTCTAGTGAATAAAAATAACATACATACACAGAACCTTCTGACTGTATTGCATTAACCTTTCTTCATCCACATTTTAAATGTATACATAAAGTTACTCTGTTATAAATTCCTATGCATATATAATTATTTTGTCAAAAATTTGGCAATGTGACCTAATATTACACCATGTAGCTGAGTAGGCAATTGATCTCCATTCTAGGTATAATTTCTTCCCTGCCAGTATCAGCTAGACCTTTAAGAAAAAAATGAAATTACAATAAAAGTTGAAAGTCAACAGTGTCAGTTCCAGTAGACAACGAATCTCCTCAGTTCCTATTGTCACTTTCAATATTGTCCCCATCAAGTTTAGTTCTATCAGAGAGCAAGAACATCCATTATCTTTTACTATAGTACTGAGTTTAGGTACATATCCTGAAGGAACTTTTGGTGGAGGTGTTATGTTAAAACATGGTCATTTCTCATTTGTTCAGAAAATCATTTACAGGTTCCTAACTCTACTGCAGGCCCTGTCATAGATTCTCGAGATGTAAATGGGAGGTTAACATGCACAGTCATTGCTGTCAGACAGCCTGTGAGTGGGAAGGTCATGGGAAAAGGAGGAGGACAGTCTCCTTCGAGAAAATATTAAGAGAAATGATCTGTTGGCTGTAATGAAATAGACATGATCTGGAATATATAGTATGCATATCTCTCCAGAGGGACAGAGGAAGCTTTAGAGTAGAACAAAGGCCTTAGGATTAATAGTATTTTTAATAGTTTAGAAATTTTGGGGTGAAAATTACTTGAGTCACCAAAATGATTTGAAACAAAAGAACATAATTTCATATACAATTTAGAGAAAAAATATTCTCTAACAATTGTGATAGATGGATGCGAAGGAGAGAAACTAAAGACAGAATATTCTATTAGATTATTGTACTATAAGAGCCAAAAGTAATTACAATGTTTTTTTTCTGTTTTATTTCGATGTTTAGTTAGGTATGATAATACAAATAAAAACGTAAGTAATAGCATAAGAAAAAATATAGTTTCAAGCTTCAAGAAAATCAATTGGTTCAGGATTAATGTTAAAGTTTGCTGGGTGCAAACTTTTATTTTTGAATATCCTGATTGAAATGAGGTAGGTGGCAACCTTAATTTAATTGGTATTTTCAATGTTCCTTGATAATGATATTTTCCTTTTTGGATATCAAGCTATATGCAAAGTTTTACTATTTTCCAAGGCCCCCTTAGAATAATTTCTCCAAAATAGATTTGGTTAAAACAACCCAAATATTTCAGCATGAAAGGAACTTTTAAAATAATGCATGAACATCATAATTAGTGTTTATAAAGCATGTCTACTCCAACTTTATATTTAGGACACATTTACATGTGATAAGAAAGAACTTAGAAAATTCTGATCATCTCACCATTTTTTATTTGTCTGAACAAGAATTTGTTATTTGCATCTATCAATCATGGAAACATTTAAAAAAAAAATTCCAAACATCTGACTTTTCATGAAACACACACAAAGACCACTCCTAAATTTAAGAGGATCTAAAGAGAAAATATAAAATAATTTTCCAGCAACTTACTGCACAAAGACTTTTGACTTCAAATAACACTCTCTGACCAGAGAAAGATAATGGTAATTCAGTATTCTGTATAAACATGCTGTGATTCTGATAGCCTTTCTGAGGCTGTAGAAAGCGTTCTGCCTGCAAACATGAAAAGATGAGCATGAAAAAATGATCTAGCCCTTCGTGTGTATGTGCATATCAATAATCTTCAATTGATCTCTTCTATGGGATAGAGGAAATAATGAAGGAACTTCAGGGGAAAAAAGGACCAAGAGGGAGATAAAATACTTCTCCCCCTGATAGACAAGAACTATCACCTCCTAGCATGGTACCTTTTGGTCTGTACCTTGGAGAAAACCTCATATTAAACTACACCAAACATTAGAAGAAACCAGTATTTGCAGGAAATATTTGCAAAAGAACAAATATTCAAGTAGACACTGAAATCTGAAAGTGGGTGGTTGAATTTCTTAATAATAATCAAAAGTCTTGAATTATTGGGTGTTTTTTCTGTGTTGAGCTAGAAGTAAGCACCTTACATATCTGCTACCCTCAGTTTTGCCAACAAACCCACATACAGGTATTTCTGTGTCACAAAGAAGAACACAGAGCTTGCGCCACCTAAGCCATGTTAGCCTAGCAGAAAACTGAGGAGTAAGGTGTCAGTCCATAGCTGTCTATCTCCTTTATTCATTCTCACCACTTTGGACTGTGAATTTTAACCCTTATACTGATCCAGAGTATTATCATTCCTCTGCCTGCCCCCTAGAAAAGCATTTTGAATTTTCTAATTTATCTCGCGTATCATTTTCTTGGGTTTATTCTGTAATGAAAAATTAACATACAAATATACAGCTCAACTGGTTTTCAGAGCAAGATTCTAGCCAGTGAGAAAGATAAATTAAGTTCTCCAGAAGTGGAATTAAATATGAAGGTGGTGGGTAAAATAGTCATTCTCACTACAAGTTAAGAAATGGACAGAAGGAACATGAATGTTGTTGACCTCGGACCCTACTATGCAGGGCTACATCTAGTGCCACCTGTGCTTCTACCTTTTTATGGGTAAGTATGACCAGAATCAAAGATAGATGCTTGAGTAGGAAGCAATGCACCCAAGGGAGAAAGAGGCTCTAGTTGGATCCGTGTTATCTGTATCATCTGGAATCAGGGTGTCTCCATCAACAACGGGAAAAGCACTGCAGTATATAAACCTTGCATACTTATCATCTATCAGGAAGACCATAAATTCTGATTGAAGTTGGATACTTGGAGAGAGAAAATAAGATAAAATAAAATAAAATAAAATAAAATGAAATAAACAATTAAAATGATAGTAAGTGAATAGCCCATTTGAAGATGGACAGTGGGATCTAGCTCACAGCCATAGTACATTTAAGCCAACCAAACCCTCTGAAAATAAAATTACTTGTAGGAAGAGTAAAGATGCTGAAAGAGAGAAAATAATCAGGGAACCTGAGGCAACTTAGGAGTAGCTTATTTTTTAATGGAAAGTCATTCTGTGTCATCATTTATAGTCTCATGGTTATAGTCCTGATCACCAAATCTAAAGGTGATTAATCCTTTGAATGAAGCTGATGCACATTACACTCTAGATGTTAGGGAGTTTGGTCTGTTGATTTTCTGAAATGTCTTCATTTATTATTGATTCATTTACTAACTTTGGATGGACACTAACATAATTTTTTCTCAGGTCTATCTCACCTGTACAGAATCCAGGCCCAAATTACTCCTGGGTAAAACCCCTGCTTTGAGGTTTCCCATTACTGGAAATATTCTAAAAAATCTCCTCAAATTTTTGTCATTCAAATGATTATAGCCATTGTGATGGACTACTGTGTTGTCTTCAATGTAGTTGAGTTGAACTTTTCTAGTACTGTATATATGGTTAAGAGACCATCTGTAGCATCCATTTTACTTCACTGTGGCCATAATAAGCATTATGAAACTCAGGTAAGAATTCCAGCTGAAAAAGAATGAAAGTAGTGCTGTGTGAAGTCACGTGAAAAGAAGAGTTTTCTTTAGATAAGGATTGGATAGTCACCTTCAGGAAAAAAATATAAAGCATCATATTAGTAATGAGGATTGAGTCAAATCATCTACCAAAGGAAACAGTGCACACATCTCCTTCAGTCTTCAGAAATGACACCTTCACACGTATGGATGGAGTCTTAGGAAAAAAAGGAGATGAATTGTTTCTACATAGGACTAAGAGTCTATTGATTGTAAAACAGTAACAAACAAACAAACAAACATTTGTTGCAGTATCAATTCTTCTGTCTTAATTTTTTTTGGAAGTTTGAGTAATAGAACTGTACAAATAAATTCATTGGTTTTTATTCATTGTAGGGCACTGACAAATAATGAAACATTCTGATTTTACTTTATTGAAATATTAAAAATTCAGTGATAGTCATACACAACTGGCAGTGAGATTCTAAGAATCAAGATGGATATACATAGTCATATTTAACAATGTTTCATTCATATATGTTTAAATAAATCCAGTTTCTCCTTTCTTTGCCTTTTCTTCAAATAAAGACAAGGAGATAAGATTTAGGTTCATATAAAGAATATTTCTTAGGTGATTTGGTTTCAAGTATAAATGTGTATTATTCTTAATCTACAATTAAATTTAACACTGCTGTAAAAGAATCTAAGAGTAACTTACCACCTCCAAGTTTCAGAGACAAGTCAACTAGATGAATTCTGAGGTCATCATTGGTGCTAACATTGATATGCTTGGCACTAGTAATTGGACAGCAGGATAGATCATTACCTCTGCCTATCAGGGATGCCCAGTATTTTGTTAAATCAATCAGAGATGAAGAAAAGATAAACTCTATTATTGACCTATATTTCCATATAATTTATCAGCTTATAATTTAAAAAATATAGATGAGCATAAATTGATATAAAATTAATCATCAGGAATTAGCAGTTTCAAGGTGCTTTATGAAAGATGGTTATTTGGTTAAGTAAGATTTATTCACTGCTTTGATACCAATAGTATATACATGTGAGTCAACAAGGTGAAAACTATTACACAAGAAAACCTAACCTTGTGCTCCATAGCCTTAACAGATTGTTTGGCTGGGAGGAGAAAAAAAAATAGTCCTTGTACACTTCGCTGTGAAATTAATATAAAGCATGTTGGGAACTCACTCATTTCTGCACAACATCTAGAAAGGACACTGAATATTGATCTCTTTGGACTTCTATGTTTTGTTGAGGGTGACAGTTTCTGTGTTCAAGGGAAAGGTTATTTGAGAATAATGAAGATATTTCACATAGCAAATCCCAATACACATCCAGACGAATAGCTGAATCCTGGTCCTCAGGTTGAGCAAACGAACACAAAAGACAGAAGTAAAACAGTAGTGCTTGTGGCTGCTCTGCTGCCAATTCATCGCAGGAAGCATTTCTCACGACTGTGCCAGGCACGGGTCAAAGCTGTACAGAAAGGCAAATTTGGTCTCTTTGCATTTCATTTTTTCCACCATGCTAATCCCATTGCCCTGGGGTTGTGTCATCTTTTTGTTAACATTACATATTCATCTTTAACAAAACATGTCTGTAAGGGCAGTGGATACAGAGCTCTTAAGCTACCAGTTTCCATGAATCAGTTATAATTGAAATTCATGATACATGGGAATGTGACTTTGAATCATCCCAGATACAAAGCTTCCAGCATATATTTTTGATCTATTTGAGTTAGTGTGCAGTTATTATTCCATTTAAATCTATTATTTTATCTGTTTTTGAATGGTTGATAAAATATCATATCTCTGAAAAAAGCAAACCCCCTTTCCAGACAGGCCGTATGTAACCAGATACCTAAATATCTTCATTTATTTTTTCTCTTCCTCTTCAAAATTCTTATTTTTTCAATATCATTGTGATTATTGTTTTTATGAACCCATTCTCACATGGCTTATCTATTAAAATATATGTCTGAACACTTGAAAATGAAAGGATGAATAAATTCAAGAAGATGACTTGGCCTCAAAGGTGCAATGCCACTCAAGAGGACAATGTTTCAGAGAACTTTGTTTTTCTACTTATTTTTGTTAGATGCACTACTTGAAACCTCACAATAATGGGTATGGGGCAGATGTCCATTTTGTCTTATAAAGATTTCTAGAATGTGTGCCAAGAACAAATAGAAGGACATCATGACTCTCATGCACTTCCCTATCTCCCAATGAACTTAGTAGCAACAGCATTTCCTTATTCTCTTACTTAAGAAAGATGTATTTTGTATCAGTCACTGACATGATTCCACTGTCCAGTTAAGCTATAGATGTCCTAAGCTAACCAGAACTTGAGACCTGCCTTTAGGATCCTAACTGTTTCTTCAAAACCACATATGTAAAATAATCAAATCAAATCAGTCTAATTGCCCAATCTTGCATCACATGAGAAGCGACAGAGGTTACAGGGAACAACCTCCATGAATTCTAACTCTTGGAAGTAGCCATTGGATTTATACAAATAAACATCTGAAGTACACCAGATTTGATTTGCCAGGTGATAGTCACAAAAGATATTGTGATGGGGTCAACCATCATAATGGTTGACCATTGGCCAACCATTCATTGACCATGAACCAAAGCCACAGAGGAACTAGAGGGTTTTCATTGAAAAGTAAGAAAATGCCAGTATACATCTATTCAGTTTGTTACCTCCCATTTTCTTCACCATTCATGCTGAAGTAAAGAAGGGATAATAATTGCAACGAGAGAATGAGTTTTTCCCAAGCATTGTCTCTTTTTCTGCCCACCACATCTCACCTTCCCTCTGAGTTTGTTGTGTTTAGATCTATGTTTGGCAGATGACTGAACCATGGTGTCCCTGAAAAACTCAATAACTAAATGTGCTGTGAGGAGGTGGGACCTGGCTGGAGCTGGGAGAATGCCCTGCAAGGGTGTAGTGTTGTCCCCACTTCCTTCATTCTTCCTCTACTTCCTGGCTGTTGTAGGATGAACAGGTTTTCCCTGCCATGCCTTCCATCATGCCTTTATGTCTTGAAGCCACTGATGGACTTCTGTGCAATAAACTGTGCAATAAAGTATACCTTTCCTCCTTTTGGTTCCGGGTGTCAGGTGTTTTGCCACAGCAAAAGGAAATGACTGGCACATTCCTCCCTATTTCAACTGTAAATACACCTCATATTCTCATAGACTTGATTTCTCCTAAAATATTAAAATTAAAAATGTCAAAATATTTTCTATTTCATGTTATGGAAATATTCTCCTCATTGTATTTCTCTTTCTCTACATATATCTTCCCCTCTAAAGTAGATTTTTATTTTCATAGTG
>PVIC010012378.1:0-39837 GCA_004025085.1 Thryonomys swinderianus | reverse complement strand
CAACAATCAACACCGAATACCACAATGCCGGGCATGGTGGCTCACGCCCGTAATCCCAGCACCCGGGAGGCAGAGACAGGAGGATTGCTGAGTTCGCGGCGGCTTGCCTGGGCACCATAGTGAGCTCAGGGCCAGCCTGAACTACAAAGCGAGACCCTGTCTCAAAAAAAAAAAAAAAAAAGTCAGAAAGAATAAGATCAATAAAATAAGAATAAAATCAGAAA
Organism: Thryonomys swinderianus; assembly: GCA_004025085.1. Lineage (NCBI taxonomy): Eukaryota > Metazoa > Chordata > Mammalia > Rodentia > Thryonomyidae > Thryonomys > Thryonomys swinderianus. The sequence goes on along the minus strand of PVIC010012378.1, from coordinate 39,613 downwards.
AAATAGGATCAATTTGGAGTTATTCTGAATTTAAATATTAAGAGTCATTACACAGTTATGTTTTAATTCTATCACAAATTATGAGTTTGAATAAGGAAATACATGTCTGATGCTTTGAACAGTGACACTGCAAATGGAGGAACAAGGTTTCTTTGACTACACTTTTTAAATCATATTAAAAATATTTCAGGGATTGGGCCGGAGATTTAGCTCAGTGGTTCCAGCACCTCCTCGCAAGTGCAAGGTCCTGAGTTCGATCCCTGGTAACCACATACAATGCTGGGTGTGGTAACTCACGCCCACCAGCAATCAATACCTCATACCACAGTGCCAGGCATGGTGGCTCACGCCTGTCATCCCAGCACTCGGGAGGCAGAGACAGGAGGATTGCTGAGTTCGAGACTTGCCTGGGCTACATAGTGAGCTGAGGGCCAGCCTGAACTACAAAGCGAGACCATGTCTCAAAAAAAAAAAAAAATTCAGTGATGAGTGTAATATACTTCCTAGCAATTTGCTTGAAGAACTTGAAAAGTAATTCTACATATTGATAATCTGCAAATATTTCAGTATTTTAAAAATTGCAGAAGGATTTTTTTTCTCAGTTTACTTTTATCTTTATTGGCACATTCTATATACACATCATGATCATGCTCAATATTGGGAATTTGTACCAGTATATGGCACGATTTAATTCTCATTTCTTTCCATTCCCCTACCCATCCCACAACCCCCAACCCCTAAATACATAAGCTTGTTTTCCCTTTTTTTAAATTACCATCACATTTTCTTTACTATCATTACTTTACCCTCATTACTCACCCCTCAATAACATTTCCCTTTGAATATTTTCTATTTCACAACATGAATATGCATGTAATAATTAAGTTACACTCAGTTTGTAAGCTGAGTTATCAACTTATATGCTTATATTATCTATCTTATCTAATATATTTAATGACTTGAATGTTACACTTGTCAATTTATTGTTATATGCATTCCATGAAAAAGTACATTGTGGGTAACATTTCAACCAGAAAAAATGTTAAGATAGATAATTTTTCAGATGAAGATCTTTTTTTTTTTTTTTTTTTTTTTTTTTTTTTTTTTTTTTTTTTTTTTTGAGACAGGGTCTCACTTTGTAGTTCAGGATGGCCCTGAGCTCACTGTGTAGCTCAGGCAAGCCTCGAACTTAGCAAGCCTCCTGCCTGTGCCTCCCGAGTGCTGGGATGACAGGCTTGAGCCACCAAACCCCGGATTTGTAGTATATGGTATTGACTGCTGGTGGGTGTGAGTCACCACGCCCGTATTGTTGTATGTGGTCACCGAGGATTGAACCAGGGGCCTTGTGCTTGCTAGGCGGGTGCTGGAACCACTGAGCTAAATCTCCAGCCCTCAGATGAAGATCTTTATCCAAAATAAAAGAAATTTTAGCTTCATCCGTAACTATATATTCAATTCCAAAGGTAATTTTATGAAACAATAGAGTTTTTATCTATCTCCATCCAATATATGTGGCAGAAAATTCTTTTTTTTTTTTTTTTGAGATGGGGTCTCGCTTTGTAGTTCAGGCTGGCTCTGAGCTCACTATGTAGTCCAGGCAAGCCTCGAATTTAGCAATCCTCCTGTCTCTGCCTCCCGAGTGTTGGGATTACAGGTGTGAGCAACCACGCCCGGCACTGTGGTATGCGGTATTGATTGTTGGTGGGCGTGAGTCTCCATGCCCAGCATTGTATGTGGTTACCGGGGATCAAACTCAGGACCTTGCGCTTGCGAGGCAGGTGCTGGAACCACTGAGCTAATCCTCTGGCCCCAGAAAATTCATTTTTTGACAAACTTTGATTTATAAAATAACCTGTTGCTTGAAAAATAGTATATTCTTGAATGAGGGATTAAATTTTAATTTTATGCCCTTGTTTTTTTTGTTGGGTTTAATTTGTTGAACTGTAATATTCTGACAGAAACTTTTAAAAATGTATTTTGCTTCCAATAAATGTTCAGAGTGTTGACTTTTTCTATAGGTTTTTAAATATTTTATATCTTGCGTTGAATCACAAGTGATAAAAATTACAGATGCCATTTATTTGTAAGAAAAAGCAAGCTTAAAAGTTAAACTTTTTCTGTAACTTTTATATTATTGATAACTCTTAACCTTATATATTATTAATGTGCATAGCCCTAATAAAACATTATTTTTATGCACTTTTAAAAGGTAAAAATTCTTGGGTTCAAGGAAAAAATAATAGATATCAAGTTTTAGTAAACTATTATTACATGTTATATGTAGGATAAAAGCTCTACATGTGACTATGCGATTTGTACAGATAAATGCACCTGAAGTAGCACTTGCACAAGGACATGTCTACTTGTAATAAACAGTGACCTGGTTTCCTATGATATGAAGCTTCACCGGAGTGTTTGTGTATTTATAGGTTTGTAGCTTGAAATATTCATATTTTACCCAGTGGCCACTACTAGTGGTTCATTACACTTTTATTTGTAAAGCCTGCGTTTGATCTTTGCTCCTGTTTTCTCTAGAGCTTTAAATGAATAAAACAACAGATAATGTACTGCCCTAAAATCACACAGCTAAGGGCTGTGATCTTTTTCAGATCATAATAAGTTTGACCCTTCTTTATACCAGGAGACAAAGATCCATGGAGGGAGAGAGATCTATAGAGAGTTTTTTTTTTTTTTTTTTTTTTGGAGACAGGGTCTCGCTTTGTAGTTCAGGCTGGCTCTGAGCTCACTATGTAGCCTAGGCAAGCCTCGAACTCAGCAATCTTCCTGTCTCTGCCTCCGGAGTACTGGGATGACAGATGTGAGCCACCACCCTCCGCACTGTGCTATGTGGTATTGATTGCTGGTGGGCGTGAGGCTCCACACCCAGCACTGTAAGTGGTTTCCAGGGATGGAACTCAGGACCTTGCGCTTGTGAGGCAGGCGCCGGAACCACTAAGCTAACCCCTCCGGCCCCTAGAGAGATTTTTTTTTTTTTTTTAAGACAGGGTCTCACTTTGTAGTTCAGGCTGGCCCTGAGCTCACTGTGTAGCCCAGGCAAGCCTCAAGCTCAGCAATCCTCCTGCCTCTGCCTCCCAAGTGCTGGGATTACAGGCCCACCATGCCTGGTACTGTGGTCTGTGGTTACAGGGGAATCAAAGCAGAGACCTCGTGCTTGCTAGACAGGTGCTGCAGCCACTAACTAAATCTCTGGCCCAAGAGATTTTTAGTATGGGGAATTGAATGCAGATGTTGAGCTTACCAGACAGGTGTGACACTACCAAGCTATATCCCTGGAGAGATATCTTACATAAGCACATACCTACTGTGTCTTGTAATTATCTCCTTTTTGTGGTACTTACAAGAGTCGACTCAGTAACTGACCTACAGCTCCTAGCCCTCCTTTTCATTTGTATGTTTGTTTGTTTGTTTTTGTTTTGACAAAGGGTCTATATCCTCCCGCCTCAGCGTCTCTTAGTGCTGGGATGACAGGCCACTGCCTCCATGCCCGGTTCTCATTACTGTTTACCTAACGCTTTCAAATGTTTGCTAGTATAAAAGATTTCTATTATTATTTAAATAAAAGCCAAGTAATAAATATTGAAGATGTGCTAGCCCACCTCACACATATACCTCAAAAATGTATAAAAGTGCAAGAGGATTGCCGAGAGAGTAAGAGGAAATTAAAAACTATGTATAGAAATAAAAGAGAAACATTTTATTGTAAACTAGCACAGACAATGTAACTCATGGAAATAGGAATCCAAGACTCAACAATAACTATCCAATCCAATGCATTCATCCTTAATTGTTATAATGGTGAAAGGAATAAATGTTAAAAGAAAAATTACAAAGGTTTATTCAGTTAGTATTGCTATTTTTTTTTTTTTTTTCCTTTTGGAGACAGGGTCTCGCTTTGTAGTTTAGGCTGGCCCTGAGCTCACTATTGAGCCCAGGCAAGCTTCGAACTCAGCAGTCCTCCTGTCTCTGCCTCCCGAGTGCTGGGATGACAGGCATGAGCCACCACGCCCGGCAGTATTGCTATTTTTAATCTAGGTCATCAATAATCCCCAAGGTTTTAAAAGTAAAAACAGGTAGGGCCGGAGGGTTAGCTCAATGGTTCTGGCACCTGCCTCGCAAGCATAAGGACCTGAGTTCGATCCCCGGTTACCACATATAATGCTGGGCGTGGTGGCTCACGCCTGTAATCCCAGCACTCGGGAGGCAGAGACAGGAGGATTGCTGAGTTCGTGGCGGCTTGCCTGGGCACCATAGTGAGCTCAGGGCCAGCCTGAACTACAAAGAAAGACCCTGTCTCCAAAAAGCAAAAAAAAAAAAAAAAAAAAAAAAAAAAAAAAAAAAAAAAAAAAAAAAAAAAAAAAAAAAAAAAAAAAAAAAAAAAAAAAAAAAAAAGTAAAAACAGGTAAATATGTAGGAAAAAAATAAAACAGGAGGATAATAAACAAGTAACATACATTATGATCTTGTGAGTGAACATTAAGATATCAGTTTTCTTTTGTACATTTTCAACATTCTCCCAGAATAAAATTAATTTTGCAGTGAAACCTGTCTGGGTCATTTGTATAAACAAATCTCTTGGGGTTCTCTCCTTATAAATGTAACTTCTGATACAGGGTTTTGTTAACCTCAGCAAGATTGTTTTCTGCAGCTTTGAAGCAATATTTAGCCTCACTAAAGAAACACTGTGAAATCTGTACTATTTTTCTAAGGTACTTATGTCACATGTCTTTTCGGAGTCATCTGTGTGACCCAGATCTGTCCAGTGTTTGGTCTTATATTTCACAAGCATTTTGGGGGGTATTTCCTAGGCCCCGAGAGCTCTTGTTTTTATAGTTTCTCCACTTCTCACCTTCTCTCCATTGTGTCCATCCTCTTCTTTTTCTCTAGTTCATTCCCTGTCTTTCTCCTTGCTTTCCATACTGTCAATTTCTAAGCTCCTCGGGCTGCATTGACAGTGCATTGTCACTAAAGTTACTTTGTGCTTTGAATGGTCAGTAGCCTTCTTATTTGATCAGAAAGCCTTTCCCTGGGGCTGGGATTTAGCTCAGTGGGCCCAGAGTCTGCCTGGCAAGCTCAAAGTTCGGAGTTCAATCCCTGGCAACCACATAACACAATGGTGACTCATACCTGCAATCCCAGCACTTGGGAGGCAGAGGCAGGAGGATTGCTCCATGTCTGAGATTTGTCTGGGCTACATAGTGAGCTTAAGTCCAGCTGATGGCACTGGACAGAGTATTTTAGAACTTCACTTTCTCATTATGAAGATTTTATGACATCACATACATCAAGCATCCAAAACAGTAAAAGCACACATTTTCTCTTTGTTTCTCAATTGCATTTTGTTTTGTATAAATCTCTTTTTGGTTTGAACCTTGCAAGTTTCTTATTGTTTATCTTAACATGTATTTAAGTTTTTAAAAATTAATTTAATGTTTTAACTTTCAGAACTTTTTCTTAGACCCACTTCTGGTTCCAGGATTCATCTTTATAATCAACACTATGTGCCTGGGCTACATAGTGAGTTTGGGTCCAGCCTGCAGCCTGAACTATGACATGAAACCCTGTCTCAAAAAACAAAAAAACAAAAAAACAAACCCTCTCAGTTTTCCAATTTTTTTTTTTTTTCCTGAGATAGGGTCTTGCTTTGTAGTTCAGGTTGGTCCCGAGCTCACTATGTAGCTCAAGCAAGCCCACAAATCAGCAATCCTCCTGTCTCTGCCTCCCAAGTGCTAGGATTATAGGCATGAGCCACCATGCCTAGCATTGTGCTATGTGGTACTGATTGCTGGTGGGCGTGAGTCACCAGGCCCCATATTGTTGTATGTGGTTACAGGGGATCAAACCAGGGACCTTGCATTTGCTAGGCAGGCACTCACTGAGCTGAATCTCCAGTTCTCCTTGATATTTCTTGAAATGTAAAGCATTTGGATTGTTTAGCATATATGTCAATGTAGATCTTTCCTTAGATATGGCAATTTCTTTGCAACCCTTCAGTAGTTTACCTCAGCACAGCATGAACAAAGGTGGTCATTCGGAACTTTAAGTTTCTCTTGTTAACTCCTGAGAACTTGACAAGGATGACACCATCACCACTTTCATATCTTTTTTTTTTGTTGTTGTTAAGAAAAATTTAATTCTTTCAACTCTGTATTTTAAAGTTTTGTTTCATTCTGTGTTTATGGAACTGATATGTGAACAGAAATGTATGTGCAATTATTACTTGTGAATAATATATCTGTTAATTCTACAAATTTATTAGAGGTACTGAATTCAGAAAATTAACGTCTTCATTAATTAGTATCATTAACAGTAGTTGCAAGCGTTTAGTATTTTTCATGTAGTTTATAAAATATTCACTGTGAAGTCAGATTTAAGTCTGGTCCAGTCTCATTTCTTGTGTGTCCTAAGAACAGACTCCTGTGCCAAGAACTAAAACTCTGATTTTGTTTTCTTTAATCTTTAAAATGAATGTAGTAATACCACTGCCACAGAATTATTGTAAGACTTAACCGAGAGGTGATGTCCCATAAATACTAGTTTTCCCTCTTACTTTGTTTGCTTATTTTTCATGTGATGGTGCAAACTAACACGATAAAAAATGGTAACTTGGAAATAAATGGTAGTGGAATATTTTGAGCACTGTCTTCCAATTATGTAAGTAAATGGGAAAGGCGCAAGGAGGATATTGATGTCTTGCTTTTCCTCAGAAGAGCTGCATTTAACATAAAGGGGAGTCATTTTATTGAATAATAAAAGCCTGACAATCACAGTGATTGGCTGACAGCCATTACTGCAGAGCAATTCTAAACAGCTTGTTTTTCAAAGTTATTTCTGAATAACTCTTTAAAACCCAGATCTTGCCCAGTTGTCTCAAAAGTTCAAAACTTATTTTAAAAATGAAGCTTCTGATATTTCAATATCCTTTGGATGTGTTGGGAAGAGATATGCACTAAGTATTTTCTGTTTTAATTACAGAATTGGATGTGATTTGGATGGAAGAGAAATTAGGAAAATTTAGCCAATTAAGGTTTTTTATGGTAGATAAAATTACGAATGAGAGAAGGAAAAGAAAAAGACATTTGAGATTTTATTAACAAAAAAAAATGAAGTCCAACATGCTTTCCAGAGGAAAGCACATTTGAGCTGCATTATCCATCTTAAAATCTTGTGAATTCTGAACAGAACGTAACGCTTTTCTTGTTACCAAATCCACCGCGATGCCTTCATCTCAGCAGTTCTAATCAGCAATCCTTACTGAAAGTATGTATTATAAGTGGACGGCCAGTTGACAATTCACCAAAATAAATATTTAATGATATTTAATGGCTATTTAAAATCTTTTATTTAAATTGTGGATTAATATTTCATTTGACCAGTGACTTCTGGCCAAAATGTTTGAGAAACATATTAGCTATTGAAGCTCTCTGTAATGGATGCATACTTCATTGTCACAATCACCCAGGTTAAATGTTGTCTGACGAGTATTTTATCTTATTTATCTGAAACGTCAACATCAGAAAAGAGAAAGATCAGGAGCACGAATCTGAGAACTGCAGAACTATACTAATTCCTCGTTTTCAAACACAGAGATCGTAATAAATTCCTTCCAAACCAGATTCAAAGCATCCCAACGAGAAAAAAATGGTCCTGATAACGAATATCGCACACAAACGTCCCAGTGTCCAGAAAGCGGAGTCTTCAACAGGCAGCCACAGAAGAATCCCGACGCATCCAGCGATTGGCTGATGGCATCTTTGTTCAGGCGACGGGCATCCGGAGCCCCGGGTGGAGGAGCCGCTCTCGCCCTCACCTTCAGAACGCACCGCCCGCCACCTGGGCCTCTCACGGCGCACGTCTCCCCCTCGCGACCGCGGAGCGCGGGCTCCCTCCCGGCGAGCTCTCGCAATGGACGCACTTGTTCCCCCTGCACCTCTCCTCCGACTTCCAGTCTGAGCAGACAACTTGAGCGCTACGGCGCGGGAGCGGGAGCGTGGGCGGCGAGCGCGGACCCGCAGAGCCTTCCGGCCAGCCGGCCACCGGCACGCGCGCCCCCGCGGCCCGCAAGACAATGCCCGGCCCCGAGCGCCACAAACTCGCGACGCCTACGGCCCCGCCCGCCGCCCCGCATCAGATAAAGAGGCCCCGGGACGGGCCGCTCGGGCCGAGAGGGGGCTTTGTCTCCCACACCCCTTCCCGCTGCCGGCGGCGCCCGGGCGGCGCGTCCGAGGGCGGTGAAGCCTCCGGCGGCCCGGCCCGCGACAGCGCCCCCGGCTGGGCAGGGAGCGAGGGGCCGGGAGCCGAGCGGAGGGCGGCGGCCGAGGAGAGGGCGGCCTGGAGCAGAGAAACTTCGGGGAGCGGGGCGGGCGCTCCGGGAGCCGCCCCGAGAGGGCGGCTCGAACACGCAGGAAGTGGCGGGCGGTAACTTTGAGGTGAGCGGCGAGTTGCGCGCCCCCTCGGGCCGCGTGGTCGGCGCCGGCGCCCCCTCCGCGGAGACGCGCTCCGGCCCGGGCGGCGGCAGCTGCGCGCCTCGGCCCGGCGCGGCTCCCCCTCTCGCGCCCGCCCGTCCGCCCGCCCTGCGTGTGCGTGTGCGCGTCCCGGCTCGGCGTGAGCGGCACCTGCTCGTCTCGGCCCACAGCGGACGCAGCTCGCCGGGAGCCGCCGCCGCCGCCGCCGCCGCCGCCGCCGCCGCCGCCGCCAGCCCGGGCGGGCTCCGCTCGCAGCCCCGGTCCTTCCCTGCCGCCCGCGAGGCAGCCTGGCTCCGAGTCACGTGTCAGTGCCTGAGGCAGAGACTGAGAGAAAAACGCGCTTCATTCCTTCCTCCACCGCCATACTGTATTTTATACTAAATCTCATTTTTATTCCAACATTTTACTCCCGCTCGGTGAGTACCTTCTCAGTGGCATTCTTGTCCTATTCTTTTTTTTGTCCTTTTTTTGTTTTTGTTTTTTTTCTTTCTTCTTTTTTTTTCCACTTCTTTGATTATTGTTTATATTTGGGAAAACTGAAGGAGCATGGATTTGAGCCTTTTCTGGAATCCAAGTTTTTGTAGCTTGCGGTCGTTGTGTAGACGAGGCGCGGTGTCCGGGAGTCCGCGGCGACCGTGCCCATTGGGAGCGACTCCCAAGTCCTGCAGAATATGCAACTGGTTTTATGGAGAAAAAAAAAAAAAAAGCTATGTGAAGTATGGTCTTATTTTTTTTTCCTTTGTAAAAAAAAATTAAAAGCATGTTTCTAACTCTTTTTTGGCATATTTTTCGGATGAGATTTTTTTTATAGGTGGGATTTCACGGCAGTGTTTACAAGTTTGTGGTCTTGCAATACTGGTGCAAACCACTGAGCAAAGATATTCATTTTATGTTTTTTTTTTTTGTGCCTTTTTTGGAAGCCGGTGGGGGGAAATACTCGTTTTCTTCCCTCCCGTTTTTGATACCCATTGATAACATGAAAGTTTTCTTGCAGCTGGTGACTGGGATCATTTTTAAGCAAAATACTTTTTTTCCCCCTCCTTTACATTAACTATGACTTTTGCGCATTTGACTTTTTTAAGAAAAAAAAAACAAGATAATTTTATGATGGATATCCTGATATCTATATCTATATTATCCCTTCTTCCTTCTCCTCCCCTCCCCGTAAATCAATTTTCAAATGATGGCAGTGGAAGGTTTTTCTGGAAAAAAAAAAATGAAGTGCGGTTTGGTTTCCTTGTCAACGGAGGATGAAGTGCCCAGCTGAGCAGCTCGCAGAGAGCAGGTACTTGGTCCCCTTGGAGGCGTTTCCCGGGTGTGCGATGGCAACACGTCCTGGCAAAGTGCGTGTGCTTGTGCGTGTGCGTGTGTGTGCGCGCGCTACTCCGGCAGGGTCCGAGCCCGCGGCGGGGGGCCGCGCCGGGAGCCGGGGACCCAGCCCCTTTCGCCGCCGCGATCGCGGTTCGGATGCGCGCGCGTTACGGCCCCGGCGGCGCCCGGCTCGTCTCTGCGGCGGCGGCGGCGGCGGCCGGAGCGCTGTGGCCGCGGGCCCAGTAAGTTCTCCGAGGGCCACTCGCAGAGCGGACGGGCGAGGGCCGGGTGCGGGGCGCTGCCCGTCGAAGCACCCGGGCGCCGGCCCGAGAAGCGGCGGGGGCAGCTCTTCCGGGGGGCGAGCCCTCGGCAGCCTCGGGGGGGCTCCCGGCCCCCACGCCCAACTCCGTGGTCCCGTTCGCGGGGTGCGGACGACGCAGTAGGTCTTTCCCGGCCGCCCCTGCTCGCTCACAAAGGCTCTGCCTTCGAGGTGGTGCTGCTGTCTCTGGATCTCTTCTGTCCGTTGTGTTGCCTCGGCCTTAGGTGCTTGCTGGCGTCTTCTAGGGAGGGGCGAATACTTAAATGATGGCCGTTTGGCTTTCAGGCTGAGGTCTAAACTCTTAGTTCGCTTTAATGAGACTACACTCCCCAGGTACAAAACGGCCTTTTACATTTTAAAGGGACAGTATTTCTCTCTTCTTAACCACCTGATACTAGTTCTAGAGCCACCACCCCCCCGCCCGGGAGGGGGCAGGGTTGGGTGAGCGGTTTGGTGTTGGTTTTGTTGTGTCGGTAGCATTTAAGTGTTCAGTGTTGAATGTATTCTGTGATATTTTATGGTTGTTCTGTTATGTGTTCTCAGTATATAATCTAACATTACTTTTTAATGATGTATCAGTTCACTATAAAAAGCCTTTTTCTATATTCAATAAATACGGTGACAGAATCTGCTGGAAATTTACACATAAATTTAGTACAGTCGTACTTTAAATCTTAAAATCTATAGAGTAATTATTTTTCAAATTATCTTATTGTGAAAGCTTTATTACCACCATAAATGAAAAGTTTAGCCTTAAATTTATCATGTGTGTATACTTTGGAATTTGATAAAAATAGAAAGTAAATGAAATAACTTCTAAGTTTTCTTCTAGAATATCTACAGAAGTAAAAACTAACTCCAGTCCTCAGAAGTGCCCTGACAAGGTGTCAGCAACATACTCTGGTTATTTTTTAGGCTGCACAAAGTTATCATTTGGATGTGCACCATGTTTATGGAGTGAAAAGTTTATGTCTTTTTTCTTTTTACTATTTGTGGTGGAAAAATAAGGGTATAAAGCATCATTTATCTGAAGATTAGGATGTGTTACATCTAGAAGGTTCTCTACGTTTTTATTCATAATGCTTCCATGTATCTCAAAAATCTTTGGAGGTTGCAGTATATGTGAATTATTTTTGCACTCAGGGCAGCTTTTCTCTCTGTAAAGGAAGTCCTGTAGGCATTTATGTAAGAAAGAGAATTATGTTACTGTCTGTGAACACCAGACTTGTTACATTGAAGTGCATAGTTGTAAGATTTGAAGCCAATACCTTGTCACTCAGCCTTAGATATGTATTTTCTTATTTTTGTGGAATGAGCTCATTGCTCAAATACAGTTTCATGTGGTTCAGAAAGCTAACATGAAACATTTAAAAAGACTTGCACATTCTGTGTTTAAAAAGCCATTTAAACCATGTCAGTAGAGATACTAATTTCCTTAAAAATGCAATATAGTATATGTAGATTATTTTTCCATTGTTTGCATGCACTGTAAGTTATGTGGTTCTTTTAGAACAGAGAAAGAAGGCATACAAAGTATAACTTGAGTGATCAAACTTGGATTTTTCACTAAGAAAACAGTTGTTGCACTAAGTTCCGCCTACTTCATACTTTAAGATTGGGAGAAGGAAAGTACTCTGTGATATTTCAAAATGAGGCTGAAACAATGATAAGAGCAAAAAGATATTCATAAGATTTTAATGTGGGAACAGAGATAGTTGCACTTATAATTCTGTAAAGATCATCTAGAACCTTTTCATTGATGTTTTTATTTAATTCATATTTGTTTTCATTAAATATTTATAATAATTTTTCTATTTGTGATGTTGACATTTACATAGTCTCCTCCTATATGAAATGAACTGGGCATACCATAACACTTTGAACTGACCGCTTTTTCTATGAAAGTTTTTAAAAGATTATTGAATGTATACCCTAGACTTAGCACCACCTATTGGTTTTCCTTGGAAAAATCTATTTTTTTTTTTATTGTGTGGCTTCTGATTACTGAACTTTTTTTTTTTTTTCCCCAGAAGGGTTTCCCAGAAGGTGGTGAAGGAAAGAAACCACATAAATTAAGTTGGATGTTGGAACTTATTTTTAGAACAGTCTGTTACATGTGGGTTGAGCATGTTGCTCAGTGGTAGGGTGCTTGCCTAGCATATAGAAAGGCCTGAGTTTAATCTTTAGCACTACAAAATCCCTGCAGCCCTTGTATGGGAAAGAATTATGGATGTTATTACGAATCTTGTATTCCTGAATTACTTTTAAGTTTCGGTCCCAGTCTTGTACATTTAAAGAAAGTGTGGTTGGAACTGACTTGAATGTGTTGTTTGTCCAAGAATATTTAAATGAATACATTTTCCCTTTCAAATATGAGCAAGTATTTCTTGAAATTTATCTTTATATATAAGCAATAAAATTCCACAGTTTTTTTCTTTTTAGTATATATCAGGTAGCCACATCGTGGTAGTGTTACATAGGCAGAGGGAAAGTCCCAAACACTCTTTGTACATACCCTTGTATTTATAGCTAGAGAGAATGTGTTAACTTTCTTAAAAGTGAGATCTAGTTTATTTTCTGTAATGTTTACAAAATGGTAGTATACAATATTAAAATACAATATACAATATAAAGTTATATTTTTAAAAATAATATAAAAATTAGGAATAAAATAATGAAATAGAGAATAATTTGACATTAGAAAAATGAATGCTTTCTTAGTTATACAAATTTGTGCTATATGAATAGCTGTTTCCTAGATACAATTATATTTTTAATAAGCCATTAAGAAACATATTGAAACACCAGTGAAAAGTGTTTTACTGTTTCATTCGAAAGCTTTCCAACTCAATAAAAGTGTAGTCATGCTTTGTTTACTGCTTACTGATATTGTAACCAACTAATTATACAGTACATCAAATTAAATCAAACTCTACATTTCAAGTCTTCAAAAAATTCATTATGAAAGTTGAAGAGAAGTGTGTATTTAGAATTATATGTATAATAAAGAGAAATTAGGGGAAATATTTTAGTCACAATGCTCTGGTGACTGTGAAAATTTAACAAAAATTTATAAACTCTGACTTTAAAAATTATTATTTTATTGCATCTGTCACTGTCATTGAGGAAACTACATTGTGCTGTGAAAACTGAGGTAATGATGAATTTTACTCTTCCAAGTGTTCATGGGGCTCCAAAAGGTAGATAAAAATTTATTTATTTTAAAAAGGAACTTCACTGACCTACAGGTTTTATCATCTTATTGTTATATGTTATATTCAGTGTCTTTTCACACATCTTAAAAGTTTCATAGTTTGATTTGAGTCATTCATTTAATGGATTTTTCTTTAAGAATTGAGAGTGGCACATAGATTTTTCACAGTATTTATTGTGTTAGCTTCATTATACCATGATTTGGAGAGTAATGATTATTAAATAGGTAAAAGGTAATTTCTGAAAGTAATAACAGTTTTGCAATTTAGTGTTATATTAGTCATCACTGATTTATTATTAAGTTTTGACTTTCTGGATACATCTCTCTGTCTCAGTTGTCAACTTTTATTACTTTTTCTTGTTTAATAGTTTTTAGATTTATAATATTGAACAATTTTTATCTGTATTTTGTTAGATTTATGGTAAATATTAAAGTTATATTGTGGAAAGTTGCATTTCTGTAGTTCCTCCATAATTTAAAAAAAAAAGTTCTTGTTCTACAGTGTCTTGCTATTTTTCTGAGAGTAAAACCCAGGAAATACAGAAATTGATTCATTTTTTCTTCTTCATTCCTAGCCACAGTGATGACACTGAGAGAACTGCATTTATTGTCTAGGATAAATGTCCTCTGACCTGTTCCTGGAGACTAATCAGCTTGGGTTGAAACTGCAAGAGTTGTTTCTTAGCAATGTATAAATCTTAAGCAGAGAGGAGAATTATAGAGAATATGATTCTTTTATACATGGGAAAAAGCTGGGTTGGAAAGTCAGTCATTTGCTCAAGGGTGGTAAAGAGATAAGGGAAGGGCAGGAAGTCTGAAGTGCCATCTTCTGGACGATAGTGTAGGGGGCACAGTTGGTTTGTGGGGAGGATTTTCTTTGACTATAAAACAACCGCTTTATATTTATATTTGAGATGTTACTCACGATGAGTGTAGTTTGGCATGCTTTCTTTAGTGAGTATCTGTCAGTAGTAAGTACTTCCAGCAACTGAAAATGGTATCAGTTATATTAAACTCCAGAGGGTCACATGCCAGGACTGTTGAATTTTCTGAGGACAACCCAAGGCATGGAAATTTGTAAATTACCACTGTTGTTCTGGTGGTGACAGAATAGATGATTCTGTGGCTACAGCATCTTCATAGGAGCCCAAGGAAAAGCTTCAGTCTTAACTAAGTGCAAAGCATAATCTATTCTCTTGAAGTTTCCACAGTGTGATATGGAGAATTAATCTTTTGCACAAAGAAAACAAAGCAGCCAATTTTTTTCATAGCACAGCAAACCTGTGAATGTAGCTGTCTCTCCTGTCTATCAACATCACACCATAACATCAGCACCATCTCGGAATTTCACTGCTATACATATTTGGATATGACATTTTTCAAGTTCATTTTATCTGTTAATACTATAAAATACATATAACTGGTTGTTATTACTTTAGGATGTTGTGTTTAATTGGCTTTTCAGGTGTGCAGAAAGTCTCTCATTGTTAGTATTCTTGGAACTTAAAAAGGTAAATACTTTTAAGATTAACAGCCATAAGGAGGGCAGTCTGAGCAAGAGAAGAGAAAGGGGTTTAAGAGACTTTATGGCAAATCTACAGGTTCATAAAAGAAGTGGGTCTGAAGACCAGAGTGGAGGAGAAAATAAGATGTGTTCAAATTTTGGAATTGAGATATACTGAAAACTATGGTATAAAACAAAGCTAGAGATTAAATCTTGAGGAGAGTTTGATGTAGTTTGGGTATGAGAATGGTTCAAATATGATTGTAACAGTGATTTGCAATTCCAACGTTAAGTTCTACATGAAATGACAGATGTATTGAAATATAGGTCTACATCTGTACACTTGAGGCTAGAAGGAGATACAACAAAATTGTCCATGTGAAACATCTAAGTTATTTGATAACATAAATTTTGAAAATGCTTATGCTTTCCTACATGACTATAAAAAGGAATAGTACATGGTAGAAAAATATATAGCCATAGAAACTCAGAAGTGTGCCTATGTCTGTGTGTGTGTATGTGTTTGTGTGTAAAGAAAAGAAATAGTGTTTCAGAAGTAATTCCTAGGTTCAAAGGAAAAGGAAGCCTGAAGAAAGGATCCTTAAAAAGAATCTGTGGTTAAAATCAATTAGTTTTAAGAAGAAACTAAATGAATGAGACATGATAGCCTTGGGCAAGTGAACAAGTGATCCATGCTTCTGGATATGATGTGGCAGCATCTTAAATCAGTGTATTGAAGTCTATTATTTCCAAACTTCGGGTCTTGTGTGTATGTGTGTTTGTGTCTGTGCATGAAGTATGATCTTACTTGAAAGTCACTACAAGATTTCTGAACTAGATAAGTTGATTTTAAAATTACATGTAAAAATAAAGCTAATATAGCTAGGGATACTTAAAAGTAAAGAGGGCTTAGTTGACTAGATGTTTAAATACAGTATAAAGCTTTTGAAAATATATATTTATCAGTCCTGTCTACTTAAAAGGGCTCAGAGCAATGTCTTTCCAGTAGCTTGAGCATGTCCAGTGCACAGATCATGGCTTCTGTGTATCATCCCCAGTTAAGGCAACTGGGACTGTTTTAGAGAGTAGGCTGATTCTAGGACCAAGCAGAAAAATGACAAGATAACCTGGAAATCTCATTACTGTGCAAGAAAGAAAGGAAATGCTCAGAGATAAATAAGGTTATGCCCATGTGAACTGGATCTAGTGTGCACAAAATGCCTTCCAGTTGCCAAATTTAAATCAATTTGCACATCAAGTGACTGTGACAGATTGTAAAACATTGACCATAATAAAATCCATAGGCCCAAAGTGATAGTCTTAACAGAAGTGTGTAGCTGTAGGGGAAAAGGAACCCATCTATATTATTGGTGGGATTGTAAACTAGCCTGAGCACTATGGAAATAGTGGGGTTCACTCAAAAAGCTAAAGCTAGAAATTCCATTTGATGTAGCTACTCTACATATCTTTCTAGAGAAGTTAAAGACATCATATTACAGTGATACATGAGTACCTTTGGAAGAAACCTATATGCCAGTCAACAGATAAATAAATAAACTTATTTACACACAACAGAGTACTACTGTGCCATAAATAAGGATAGACTTTAATCATTTGGAGGAAAATGGATGCACCTGGTGACCGTAAAGTAAGCAAAATAAGTCAGATACACAAGCTAAAATATTGTGTTTGGTTTCTTGTATATGAGAAACAACAAATGCAAATACATAACAGTAAAATTGATAATAAAATTTAAGAGATCTTTCTCAAATGTGAAGGGATTCAAGAGATGGAGGGAGAGAGGAGGTGAAATAAAGGAAAAATCTCCCGTCCAAGTACTAACCAGGCCCAACCCTGCTTTGCTTCCGAGATCTGGCTGCAGATGAAGGAAAGGAAAGATGCACTAAGAGGAAAGAAAGCGGAGGGGATGGAAAAAGAATTGAAGTGTGTTTTGCTTGTGTACCAAGTCCATACGTACACAAATAAAGTATTTTTCAAATGTGCTTAAAATATAACAGTAAACTGATAGCAGGCGTGGTGGCTCACGCCTGTAATCCCAGCACTCAGGAGGCAGAGACAGGAGGATTGCTGAGTTCCGAGGCTTGCCTGGGCTACATAGTGAGCTCAGGTCCAGCCTGAACTACAAAGTGAGACCCTTTCTCAAAAAAAACAAAAACAAAAACAAAAAAAACACAGTAAACTGAAAACATTAGATATTAGCCTATCTTTTAGGAGGGACTATTAAAGGGAGGACAGTTCTTCACAAAATATTGCAAGTTAAATGAAAGAAGTGCTAGAGTTGGCAAATGACTGCTTGCAGATCTTAATGAAGTAAATGGTTCAGACAAGGATCAATGAGTGATAAAGCCATGAGTTAAAAACATTGTGGAGAAGAGCACAGTGTAATGGTGCTCGTGTTACTTCTTACTTATGTCTGGGAGTCTTGTGAAAGAACTGGAGGCCTCAGTCCAGCATCACTGGTGAACAGCACTGCTCTCAGTGCCTCCCTGTGTATGCAGTCCACAGTCCATTTGTGGCATATTGCTGCAAGGATGTTAATTTGAATTGATAACAGCTTTTGCAATTTGATTTTCAGTTTATGGAAAACACAGGGAAAGAACAAGTTAAGTTAAACCATAAGAAATAAGGTGACTAGTCTGGACTAAAGTGTTCAGCAGTAGATGCCAGACGTGATTTTCTTGGAATGTCACTTTGAGTGGACTTTTATTGATAAAAAGGAGCTAAAGACAAATAAATACCACGTGTAAATCTATTTCATAGTACAAGAAGTACACGAAGGTCAAATTTTAGTAGAAATGGAAAAATTTGTATATGTCTATGAAATTAATGATAGTGGAGATTATTATATCAGGTATAAACACTATGATGTCTGCAGTCTAATTAGCAAGAGTGAGAGAGGAAGGGAGGGGAGAAGAGGAAGAAAGAGAAAAAGAAGAGGGGGTAGAAAAAAATAAATGAATGAAAAGTAAGTCATCTTTTGTTAGCCACATGTGCATTCAGGGAGTGCTTATGCTAGTTTTGTTGCATTTTTCTTTCAAATGTTTTTTTTATGTTTGGATTTTTTATAAAGTATGGTAAATAAGACTGATAAAAGCCCTGCTTAAGGAGCTTGCCTTCTTACCTAACTTCAGTCTGTAGATACAGCAGGGCATGTACATGAATCTCTAAAAGATTCTGGAAGTACAGGAACTTGGCAGAGGTAATAGTTGTCATTATTTTAGTCACTATAATTACATCATATTCTCTAACAGCACTTAACCTCTATCTGAATAAATCAAGGAAGCGTAGAGTCAAGAGACTGACTGGGGTAGGAAGGCTGAGAAGCCTGCATAGTACATACAAGGAGGTGAGCTTTGTTTAGGTATGGGGACTGTTTTGTAAAAGTCCTAAACGACTCTGCACTAGGAAAGGGCAACTCCATGAGTTCTTACTGGCAAGATTTGAGAGCTTGGTGATCATGATAAAAACTAATAGGTTGAACAGTACATGGGTGAGTGGTTTTGGTCAGAGGAGAGTATTGTATTTTCAGAATTTGAAAGTGGGGCAAAGTCAAGTGATGAACCTAGTTTAGAATATGTTATGTCTTGTGACTAAGGCAGGTGCTGCAGGTGTGTTGAAGTTAAAATATTATGATATGGGGATGCATCTTATAAGTACTTCAAAAACTGAATATAAGTAATAATTGGGATAGAAATATAAATATACTAGAAGTATTGATGACATTTATGGAGGTTTATAGTCAATTAACTTCAAATATACCTTTTTATTTTCTCCATTTGTGACTTCTTGGTAGGCCTCTCATCTTTTCTTTGAAGCATATAAAGCCATAGGTATGAAATGAATGTATTTATTTTATCATAGAACTTTCAGATAGTGGAGAAATAAGGCACTGTAATCTTTTAAGGAATTAATTGATCAGAATCAAGAAAACTATTATAGGGTAATATAAGTATTAATTTATATTTTATACTTATATAAAATATATTTTGTTATATTTTCTAAATATAGTATTTAAATGGAAAAGAGAGCTGTAATTGGTTAATATATCTTATACTCCAGCTGAAACTTTTTTTTTTTTTTTGAGACAGGGTCTCGCTTTGTAGTTTAGGTTGGCTCTGAGCTCACTATGTAGCCCAGGCAAGCCGCCGCGAACTCAGCAATCCTCCTGTCTCTGCCTCCGAGTGCTGGGATGACAGGCGTGAGCCACCACGCCTGGCTCTAGCTGAAACTTTTAAAACAAATCTGAAGTCTAGAGAGCAAGTATATAGGCTTACTGCTGTTCTTATTGCTGCTGCTACTGTCTCATTCCCTTTATGGATCAACCCTTCTGACCATACTGACAACTGACTCTCAGTCATGTTGTACTTGCTTCTGCAGCACCTGGTGGAATGTTGTTACCCTAGAAAATGACATCTAGGATAAAGTGAGGATCAGACAAGTGACTTGTTCATTGTCTCTGTGGTATTAATGGGCTAAATAAAGAGCTGAAATCAGAACTTTTTGGCTTCACAACTTAAATATTGACTATCATGCCTTGGGAAAAGGAAAAAAAAAAGAATGGAAAGAAAAAAGTGGAAACAAAGCTTGTGTAATGGGAAGGGGAAGAGGAGTTGGAGGGTGTAGAGGAATGAGAATAAAAAGGAATTAAGGTATATTGTACAGGTACAAATTCTCTATGATGAATGTGATCAATATATATGACAAGTATGTACTGATTAAAAATAAGAATAACTTACCTATAAAAAGATAGAGGAAAAGTCATACTTAGATTTATATATCAGTTGGTTGGTCATTTACTTAATAAAACAGATGCACTCAAATTAATTTTCCCACCATAACTCCTTATATAGAGAATACTGCTTAAAAATGGGAATAAAATGCACATCATAAAAGCAGCCATATAATGTCATTTTAAATTTTCCAGAAGAAATATTAAATAAAAATGAAAAAAATGGATGAAACTAATTTTTATAACATTTTCATAACCCAATGTATCAAAATTGTTTGAACATGTGACAATATAAAGCAAGTTTAGAATACTCTGTTTTTGAGGTCTGTGAAATACAGCTTGTATTTTATACTTTCAGCATAGAAGTAGAGGCTTTTATGTTGCTCTTGTGCTATTTGCTGCTAGATAGTCTAATGCAGATCTGAGGCTTCAGAAGTCTCAGGACTGTGTCATGTTTTAAAACTCTTTGTGACATCTTATTCCTTATCAGAGCTTAGCCAAGATAGATTTTTAAAATACTGTCTGATTGTTTCAATTTGAGCTTTCACTTTCTATTAAGAATATAAATTGAAATCTATTCAAGTTCATTTTTGGTAAATGGACATTTCAAAATATGGTCAGTTGACTAAGAAATATTGGATTTATCCTGATAGTTATTTTTCCACGGAAAAGGAGGATAGCCACTTTTACTAAATTTGCTTTTCCAGTGGACTCATTTGCATTATGACACCATAGGTAAATAAATGAGAATAAACAACAAATAATTAAAAAGTAAATAGATAACATCTTCATAGAATAAGCTTTTTATATTAGACATTTGGTATCTGAGATTTAGCGAGAACTGTCTGGGGTCCTGAAAAATCTTTCTTTAAAAAAATAGAATAATGTATTTAATACGTGAATTCACATAAAGATCAACACTCATTGACTACCAAATTACATTTAAAAATTATATGAAAATAAAATAATCTCTTTTCAGTTATTGAAGTCCATCATGCAAAACATGAAGAGGTCTGCATAAAATCAAAATCTGCAGCCTACTTGGCCTCATTTTTCTTCCATATCCTTCTAATCAGGCCAGTTTCTTTTAATTCTCATTCATGTGTGATTTCTAGTATGATATTAAGGACATCTTTGCCCACTACTAGTCCCATCTTTAACCTGAAAAATCTAATTCTGTAGTATGTTTTAATTTTCCACTTCATATCCTATTTATATTTGAGGTATGAACACAGAAAATGATAAAAATATTAAAATTAAAAGTAAACATTTAACTAGTTTCATGTGTTATCCTCCAAAGCCTTGCCTATGTCTGTACTTCTTCATGTCTATTCTCTGAACTATTAGAGATAGAACATCATATATATGATTTAAAAAGCTTATTTTTTTTTATCAGTGCCTGAAAATGTTAGTCACATTTTTTCTGGTTTGCTTATTGGATTTCTGCTTTCCCCTAATGGATTATAGCTTCATAATAACACAGTTAATTTTGTGCTGCACTCTAGTACCTAGACAGGGCCTGGTACATAGGAAACATTTTATAAATGTTTTGTAATTAATTAGTGAATTGATTCCTCATTTGTGGCTTCCTGCATACGAACTATTTTCAAGGTATTTTCAATGTCTATAAACTCTCTGTTTCATGGAATGTTGGTAGGGACTGAAAACAATAAGTGTCTCTTGGCACAATTTACAGCAGTTATTTCTAAAGATACACAAAAGAGAACACAGTTTCTCCAGCAGGAAGGGTACTTCTACAAAGAGTATGCCTGTGGATTTTACTTAGATAATAATTCACCTTAGAGTAATGTGACATTGGTAGAGAGTTTACACATTCAAGAGTGGTTTCTAGATGCATTTTGGTTGTATTCTCACTGTGTACCTGTGGAGGTGGCGGTTTAGCTTCAGAACTGAGGTTTTATTTACCCACTCTGCTCCCTTAGCAAATGTCATGTCACAAACTTGAAACAACAGTGTACTCTGAATTCATGAGATTTTAAAACTTAATTTAATCATTTACTTAGCATAATTTGAAAATCTGTTTAGGTATTAAAAGTTTTAGATATGCTTTTTTATGCTTATGACAAACTGTTTAAAAGATTATGTATTCGTAAGACTAAAATTGAACTGAAGTTTTCTACTTATATTCAACCAAGCCTTTTACATAATATCATTGTGAGATATGTGATCTTAACAGTTGTCAGGGACAGTGGAATTGCTGTTACTTATAAATACATAATTATACTGATAAGAATATTCATTCCACAGTGCACAAAAGAAAATAAGTATATTGCTTTCTGAGACTAATGTAAGATATCAGTAATAATTTGTAGATACCGAGCCGGAGATTTAGGTCAGTGGTTCTGGCCCCTACCTCACAAGTGCACAGTCCTGAGTTCCATCCCTGTAACCACATACAGTGCTGGGTGTGGTAACTCACGCCCACCAGCAATCAATACCACATACCACAGTGCTGGGCGTGGTGGCTCATGCCTGTAATTCCAGCTTTCGGGAGGAAGAGACAGGAGGACTGCTGAGTTCAAGGCTTGCCTGGGCTACATAGTGAGCTGAGGGCCAGCCTGAAGTACAAAACGAGACCCTGTCTCAAAAAAAAAAAAAAGAAAAAAAATAATTTGTAGATACCATATTGAAAACTTTCTATTCATCAAGATCAACCTCAGTTTAGGTATTAGATACTTTGTTATAAGTTGCAAATTAAAAATAATTTTACATGAACATTACTACTTTTTTCTTGATTTAGGTTATTTTGTGTAAGTTTACGTTAAGAGAAGTATTCTAAGGCTTTAAATATTTGAAAATAATTTTTAATGAATTTTTTGCCAGATGTTCTATTTGCAAATTTGGTTTTGAAATACCTTTAAGAGGTAGCTCAACCACAGCTGTTTCACCATTTGTCACTTAAAAATGTAGAATTACTTTTTTATTTAAGTAAATTAAGGCTTAAATAAGTTTTGTATTTTGTTATTTAAAGAAACATTCTGTTGGTGATTTATTTTGGAAATTTTTGAGGCTATTTAGAAAATAGTCTATGAATGTAAAATTAAAATGTTTGAAAACGCATTCTGAGTAATGGGGAGGATGATAGTTTTAATTGTTTTTTTCTTTTTTTGAGACAGGGTCTCACTTTGTGTTCAGGCTGGCTCTGAGCTCACTATGTAGCCCAGACAAACCTCAAACTCAGCAATCCTCCTGCCTCTGCCTCCCAAGTGCTGGGATTACAGGCGTGAGCCACCACGCCTGGCACTGTGGTATGTGGTATTGTTTGCTGGTGGGAATGAGTCTCCCCGCTCAGCATTGTATATGGTTACCGGGGATTGAACTCAGGACCCTGAGCTTGCGAGGCAGGCGCCGGAACCACTGTGCTAACCCTCCGGTCCTGATAGTTTTAATTGTAAAATAGATTGATTACTAGCTTTTGGCATTTACGTGTTTACCAGTTTCTTTTATTAATTATGACATAGATTTCATTTTATTTCATGATTCTAGGCAAGTGGCAGCACCACTGAGCTAAATCCCTGGCCCTTTATTTCATGATTCTCTGAAAATATTTCTCTAGTAGATAGTTCTTGAAAATTTACTTCATTTCCATATCATTTTTCTAGTGTGAGAAACTGAAAGTATAAATGAGGCCCAGAATGTATGCTAGGTATTGCGAACTAGGAAGAAAATCTTCAAAGGGGAAGGGGGATGGGGGCAACAGAGAAAAGGAAAGACAGGAAAAGAAAAAATTGGGAAGTAAAAAGAAAGAAAAAAGTAACAAAGCTTGTGTTTATAGGGGCTGGAGGGGCTGGAGAGAGAGCAGGGGAATGAGAAAAATGAGCTCTGGAAACAACACCGAGATGCCCACCAAGAGTATAAATAAAAGTCGTGAGAATGTATGTATATATTTATAGATAATGTGTTTTACTCAGTCATAAAGATTAAAGTCATAGGTTTTGTAAGAAAATGTATGAAAATAAAAATTATCATGTTAAGTGAAGTCAGCCAGACTCAGAAAGGTAAATATCATATATTTTCTCTTATAGTATAAACCCCTCAAATACATAAATTAATACATAATAAAAAAAATTTGAACACCAGAAGATAGACTTTTGGAGGTGAGAATGAAAAAAAATGGGAGTAGAAAAAAGGGAGAGTGGGTATTGGGAAGAAAATTGATTTAGATATGTTAATTGTATGTGTCAACTTACCCAAAATAATTCTCATCGTGTAATATTTCTAAGCACTAATAAAGACTCAAAAGTCATCTACCATATAGAAGAAAATAATGAAATGCACCAATTCAAAAATTGAAAAAAGATAAGAATCAAGATATATCATATACAGGTAAAAAATTCTCAATGATGAATGTCAAAACAGTGTATACTTAAAATACACCAATACAGTCACTTAAAAAAGAAAATTTTCTGTCATCATTCTCTGTTTCATGATATATAACAATGCATAAGTATGGATATTATAGTGCAGGGGTGGATAATGATAAATTTCCTACAGTAAAAACAAAGTTGAGGTTAAATGGTCTCATCTTGTTTCTATTAATTCAGAAGATTAATTTCTCTATGTAATCTCAACTCCAGAATATGACTCATTATGCAGTGAGAAAAGCCAGATTTAATTCTAAATACCATATGTGGAAGTTTCAAGTTTGTAGAATGTTAAAAAAAAAAGTGTAGTCATTAAAGTTAAAGTGATTTAGTATTCTTTTTTTTTTTTTTTGAGACAGGGTCTCGCTTTGTAGTTAAGGCTGGCCCTGAGCTCACTATGTAGCCCAGGCAAGCCTGGAATTTAGCAGTCCTCTTGCCTCTGCCTCCTGAGTGCTGGGATGACAGGCACAAGCCACCATGCCCAGCACTGTGGTATGTGGTGCTGATTGCTAGTTGACTGTTGGTCGTTGGGAGTTACCACACCCAGCATTGTATGTGGTTATCAGGATCAAACTCAGGACCTTGTGCTTGTGAGGCAGGCGCCAGAACCACTGAGCTAAATCTCTGGCCCTATAAAACATTTCATATATTTTATATAAATTTATATATATATATATATGATATATGTGTTACCTATTGAAAGTCCTTTTAGAATCAATTTTTCCATCTTTCAAAATGTGAGCAGCTAACACTAGTCACCATTAAATACATATGTGGAATATTTACCTACCATTGTCATGACTGTTTGAACATTTAGTTTAAAAAATTTCTGAACACCTTTTTTAAGTTTAAAATGTTTAAATCATTTCTCCACATTTTAAGTAATATATGGGTATTGTTTTTTGATGGCCAATAGTGCTATGATTTATAGGTAAGAATCAATTAAAATAAGATAAAAGGATAATTGCATAAGAAGAAAGTGGAAATATCAGGATATTGGGTAGTTGTAAATAATTTCCAACAACACAATGAAGGAATGTTATTTGTGATAAAGAAACAAATGGACATCAGAAATGACATTAGCATAATTGTCACCCCAGTGATTTGGTTTCTTTGTATGAAGTGTACCTGGGGCTGTGAATCTTTTCTAGAGAGGAAAAGCTGTACATTCTGACACTCCTTTTGGGTCCTGTGGACTTGCCAGCATAGCTAGAATACACTGAACTAGAAATTCAGAACCATATCAGTTCATTCTGGAACACTGGATATAGTGTTAGTCACTGATACATAGGATGAAGAAAATATTGTACCGTTCTCCAAGGATCAAACTCTAGAAAAATTCTGTGAGAGTAGTTAGTGTAGTGCTAATGGATTTATTAATCACTCCTGGAATTGAATTGTCTCTATAGAGATGTGCACATATAGGTGTATGTCAGTGTGTATTTATACTCAGAATTTAAAAAATCTGGCATTCTATATGAATTTAAGATTTGAAAAGTAACTACTATAGATTAATACTAGATTATTATTATAATTTAATAATCCTGAAAGAAAGCACTATAATTTAGAGACAGATGTTTACAATTTTTCACTTAAAGAGCTGGGCAAATATCAGTATAATTTTTTGGTATTTCAGCTCAAAAAGAGAAAAAAGGAAGAGCCCAAAACATCAGATTCTCTCTTTGAATTAAAGTATGGAAGATTTTGATCAATTAACATTTATAAGCAATATTCTGTGGTTATCTTAAGTTGAAAATGAGGCTTCATTTTTCTTTTTATGAGGATCACACATTTTCAGCTCGGTCTGTAGCATGCTGAGCTTGTGCACACTTGCATTTTAATGTCGTATGCTGTTGCTGCCTGCAGATTCTGCCAGTGCATTTCTGCACAGAGCTGTATAACACCAGTATTATCTATATCAAGTCTTTCTGCCTTGTATTTGTCTACTTGTTTATTTTTTTGTTTGCTGTTAGAAAAACGTTGTTTCACCATCCCATGTTCCCCAAAGTATCACTGTGGTACTTTGCTCCTTTATAATTTTTGGTGAATTCCTGAATGTATCTTTTTTTGGGGCATGCCATATGTTCAACTTCTGCTTCCAATTTCTTTATGATGCTTACATGGGTATTTATGTAATTGTTTCTAAAAATAATTCACTTTGAAAACCTGATTTTAGTAATCACAGAGTTCTAGCATTACTAAGTTGAAAAATAATATATGATGATTGAATTATCCTGTGGACTAGACAGAATTTTTTTTTCTTATAGTAGTCCTTAGAACTTCATTATTTTTGTTTCTAGTTTATAGATGAAGAGCTGGAGGCTGAGAGGGATTAAGTTACTTGCTTAGTATTAAAGGAATAATAAATAGCAGACCTAAAATTTAAGGTTACTCTGACTCTGAAAGCCTCTAACTCTGATCCCTTAGATTACTCCCATCTTGTTTGTAGGATTTGATTTTTACAAAAATGACCCTTCCACACTGTTATTTTTATAGCTACAAATATATGTTGGTACTTCTAAATATCTTTAAATCCATTGGCTGGAGGTCATGTTTTAAAAATGCAATTACTGAACACTTGATACCTTGGCTCAAATCAACTAAAGTGACAACGTAATGGTTTTCAGGAGGTATCTTTCTTATAACTGTAGTTTTTAGCATCTCAATGCAAAATAAAAGAATGGAATGAAGAAAGCTGTATAGCTGGAAATCAACAGCCTGAAGCCCTTGTCTGTTTAGGAGTTCAGCAGAGATCTGTTCAGGTTTAAATTAGTGATCTGCAAATATTATAACCTGGAAGTAATTCAACTGGCCTCTCCAACACTTAGGCAAAGTATTAACAGGAAGAGCCAGGGCCAAGTATTTAGCTCAGTGGTTCCGGCGTCTGCCTTGCAAGCGCAAGGTCCCGAGTTGGATCTCCACAATGCCAGGCATGGTGGCTCACTCCTTTAATCCCAGCTCTTGGGAGCAGAGGCAGGAGGGTTGGTGTGAGTTCAAGGCTTGCCTAGGCTACATAGTGTGCTCAGGTCCAGCCTGAACTACAAAGTGAGACTCTGTCTCAAAAAAAAAAAAAAAAAAAAAGAAAAAGAAATAGAAGAGCTAATGTAACTATTTTACTTGGAAGTTCTGTCTTTTCAATATTCTTTGCTAGTTGAAGCACATTACTTAAAGTAATAAATGATATGAAGCAATGAGTTCCTTGAAAGAATAAATTTAAAGTGTTTAGGGCTGAATGTTAGGTATATTAGTAATTTTTCTAATTCGTTAACTGTTGCATTTTTCTTGTGCAATAAGAAGTGCAAAGGGAGATTTTTAATTTGGCATCTGGCTCTGTGAAGCTGTCTTTTTTTTTTTTTTTTTTTTTTTTGAGACAGGGTCTTGCTTTGTAGTTCAGGCTGGCCCTGAGCTCACTATGTAGTCCAAGCAAGCCTCAAACTCAGCAATCCTCCTGTCTCTACCTCCCGAGTGCTGGGATTACAGGCGTGAGCCATCACGCCTGGCACTGTGGTATGTGGTATTGATTACTGGTGGGTGTGAGCCACCACACCCAACATTGTATGTGGTTACCGGGGATCGAACTCAGGACCTTATGCTTGGGAGGCAGGCACTGGAACCACTGAGCTAGATCTCTGGCCCCTATGAAACTGTCTTTTAATACCTGATTTGAGCAGTAAAAATAAACAGCTAATTATTCTAATTTTAGTCAAGTCAGTAAGTATATGCTGAGTTTTGTGTTCATTTACTGGGACTACCATCCCATAGCACTACAGACTGCATGGGGTAAACTGTGGACACTTACTTATTTTCTGGTTTTGGAGGTCGCAAGTCCAAGATCTAGGCATTGGCAAGTTTGGTGCCTCTGAAACCTTCTGGTATGATCCAATATGGCTACGTTTTCCCCAAGACTTCTCTTGCTTTTTTCTCTGACTTCACGCATCCTCATTCTCAATCTTCTCTTAACAAGTGATGTGAAAAACACCAGTTTATTGGATTAGCACCTACCCCAAGAACTTATTTTACTTTCACTCACTTCTTAAGGTCCTTACCACCAAATGGATTCCTGTTTTGCAGCATCAGGGGTTGGAAGTCCTGGGAGATTATTCATCATATAATTTATGGTATACACATCTCAGTCCTTTCTTATTCAGCAGCTCTTCTGAGGACTGTGGGGAGTCCCGAGGAAGAAAGGTCAGTCAAGTCTTTGCGGGGCTTTGCAGCTCTGCAGCGGGCTGAACTAGCCAGGGCGTGAGTGTGCACGCGATCTAGCAGCGCTGTGCGCTTTCTCGGGGCTCTCAGTCAAGCGGCCTTGGATGAGTAGTAGGGAGAACATTTTCCACTCAGTCACTCAGAAGCCATTCATGTTAAGAGGCCACTTTTCTTGTTCGAAAATGTAATTATTTCATCAAGGCTATATACATGAGACACTGGGAAAACTGCACTGAGAGCATATGATTAAGGACAGAATTAATGGTAAAAGTAAATCCAATTAGAGAATAATATGAATTCTGTTTTTTAAGTGAGGAGTTTAAAGTGTCAGTAGATAGAATAATTGGTGTGTACTCTGAGGAAGGAAAAGATTTATACAGTTATCCGAATGGGGGTGATAGGTGATAGTTGAAGTGAAGATAGATTTTTCTAGAAATGTGGAATTGGAGGAGGAGAGTTTATGGCTTGGTTGTTAATCATGAAGAAAACTAATGTTTAGATCCTGAGGAAGACAAACTGATGACAAAACTGGAAGTCTGTGCAGTACTGTGGAATTTGAAGGAAAGATTATCATGAACAAAATCTCCATCTCTGAATAGACATTTCTCAAAAGAGAACATTCCAATGTTCAAAAGGTAAATGAGGAAATGCTTAGCATCACTAATCATCTGGGAAATGCAGATCAACCCACCAAGAAGTATCTCCTCATACATATTTAAGATGGCTGTTATCAGAAAGCCCATAGAGAGTTTGGATGTGTGGGGCACACCTGTAATTCCAGTACTCTGGAAGACTAAGTCCAATCAAGAGTTTCAGCCCAGGGCTGGGGATTTAGCTCAGTGGTTCTGGCATCTTCCTCGTAAGTGCAAGGACCAGAGTTCAATCCCTGGTACTCGGGTATGGTGGCTCACATCTGTAATCCCAGCACTTGGGAGGAAGAAGCAGGAGGATCGGTGTGAGTTCAAGGCTTGCCTGGGCTGCATAGTCAGCTCAAGACCAGCCTGAACTACAAAGCAAGACTCTATCTAATAAAAAAAAAAAATCAGCCCAATCTGGGCAATTTAGTGACTTAGTGAGACTATATCTCTAATAAAAAAAATCAAAAAGGTGTGGTAAGTAAGTCTCCTTCCTAAGTCCCATCCCCTTAGGAGTTATGCAAGTCCTGTGCTTTAATTTTGAATTGGAGAGGTTTGTGTGCACAGAACTTCCACATATATAAGTAATAATAATAATAATAATAATACATTAATACATTACAAAAGACAATTAACTGGTATTGCAAATATTAAAAAAACACTATATGTGCAGGATAGTTATTGTTTAGATAGTGTTTTTAGGAGGGGCTATCAGCTGGTAATCTTTGACATTCAGCAGATACATGTGGATTTCACAACAGCACCTGGCTGCTGAATAAAACAAAGCTGCTGGCTCTCTGAGAGTTTTCTTACTTACATTTGTTGTTGTTGTTGTTACTGAGGCAAAATACCTGGCACTCAAAGATACAGGATGAAAAGTTTATTTTCAGGCTGGAGATTTAGCTCAGTGGTTCCATTGCGTGCCTAGCAAGCGCAAGGTCCCTGGTTTGATCCCCAGTAATCATGTACAACAATACCGGGTGTAGTAACTCACCATGCACTAGCAATCAGTATCACATACCCCAGTGCCAGGTATGGTGGCTCATGCCTGTAATCCCAGCACTCAGGAGGCAGAGGCAGGAGGATTGCTGAGTTTGAGGCTTGTCTGGGCTACCTAGTGAGCTCAGAGCCAACCTCAACTACAAAGGGAGACCCTGTCTCAAAAAAAAAAAAAAAAAGGTTTATTTTTGCTGACAGTTGTAGAGGTTTTGCTCCATAAATGGCTGGCTCCAAAGTAGGTGTCATGGCAAAGTGCCATCCCAGAGGAGAAATGGTTCATGGTGAGCAGAAAGCAGAAGGTAATAAGCAAGCTACAAGCAATTCACCTCTTTCTGTCCCTAATATTTTCTACAGGTTACTTACCCTTAGGCTTTGGGAGAACATCTAAACACAAGCTGTAACAGAGTTTCTGTTCAATGGGTACTTTGTGATTTTCAAGAATAAGTTCCATAAATGCTTTTGGGTTTTAGTATGGTAAATAGTGTAAGTTCTGAATCACTTATATCTAGATTGCCATACTGGGACTTCATCCTGACCTCTAACATTATGCAAACCTTAT
Source organism: Thryonomys swinderianus (assembly GCA_004025085.1). Taxonomy (NCBI): domain Eukaryota; kingdom Metazoa; phylum Chordata; class Mammalia; order Rodentia; family Thryonomyidae; genus Thryonomys; species Thryonomys swinderianus. The sequence continues at coordinate 9,248 of PVIC010012378.1, read as the reverse complement.
TACCTGGAAAATAGGTATTTTAATATGTAACTGTAATGATTCTTCTGAGGATTAGTTTCTGTAAACTGAGTTTTCATGAGACAAAGTATTTAATAGCCAATGGCTTCTTTGTTGTAACCCAGTTATTCCTACATTACATGGACAGTAATCTGGGGGTTTAAAAATAAGTCAGTATTATGAGCTAGCTCCCTGACTCAGATTCACCCAAGCCTAGGATGGAGCTTGGAAATGTCTGTTCATTTCTTTCTGCTCTGGGATGGGAAATGGTGCAACATTATCAACAGATAGAAGATAGATAAACAAAATAAAACATGACCAAGTAGATTTACTTTTTTTTTTTTTTTTTTGACACAGGGTCTCACTTTGTAGTTCAGGCTGGCCCTGAGCTCACTATGTAGCTCAGGCAAGCCTCAAACTCAGCAATCCTTCTGCCTCTGCCTCCCAAGTGCTGCGATTACAGGCTTGAGCCACCAAGCCCAGCCTTTGTAGTATATAGTACTGATTGCTGGTGGATGTGAGTCACCATGCCCTGTATTTTGTATGTGGTTACCGGGGATAAAACCAGAGACCTTGTACTTGCTAGATAGGTGCTGGAACCACTGGGCTAAATCTCTGGCCCTAGATTTACTATTTGGACACAGCATTCTTTCACCTCTACACCCAAGCTGTATGTGTATTGTATACTAATACAGCTGTGTCCCATTATAGTGACAGTTTCTGGAGATGCAGTTATCATTGCTTCTATAATATGTTGCTGGTTTGTATTTCTGTTTCAGGTTACTCTTGCTTAGTCGACAAGTAATATAAATGTTACTATAACTAAAAATACAGCTTCTAATGGAAAATTCATAAAAGGCAAAGCCAGTTATTAAGTATATGTGAGTTGTGTGTGGTGACACACACCTTTAATATCAGTTTCTTAGTCTGCCAAGGCAGAAGGATCTCAAGTTTAAGGCCAGTTTAGTCAATTTAGTGAGATTCTCTTAAAATTAAATAATGCAGAGGGCTGGGGTCATGGTGGTCATAGCTCAGTGGCAGGACACCTGCTTGGCGTGCATGAAGATCTCGGTTTAAGCTTCAGAATTGAGATGAAACATCACTAAACTACATCTGAAGCCATGGTAGTGGAGTAATAGTGCACACTTTATGGTGGATATTCTGATGTACTTTTCAAGTGAATGTCATTTCTTCATATGCTATTTAGTTTTATAGACTCAGAATTGTACAGATGGTAGAAGCATATGTATAATGTAAGTATGTACCATAAAGTTATATGTGCATATATATTTTCTTCATTTTTAATGTTACTTTACTGTACTTATATTCACATAATAAACTTTATGTAATACATTATATATATCTGAAAATGGAACGTTTTGAAGTGGGGATTGAATCCAGGCCTTGTGCATACTAAGCACATGATCTGCCACTGAACCACACCCCTAATTTTTCCAAATGGTTCTTGAAGAAAGTGTCTTTACATCACCTTAGGATCCATTGGTGCTCTAAAAAGCATAAGCTGTTTCTTTTTTATCCTGTTGTCCTCCCCAAATAGTACTGTGAGGTAAAACAAATAAATAAATAGCTGTGTATTTTTCAGCAGTTCATATGGATAGCATAGGTCACCTGCTGTTATGGACCATCCCTTCTGCCAGTGCAGAAAAATGAAGACTTAGTATTACAAAGTTTTCTTTGTTAATTCGCAGTACCCATATTGTAGGGTTATGAGTCACTGAGAGTTCATAGTTTGCTGAATACTTTTTATTACATTTTATTTTCACAAAGTTAAGGTTTTCCTTGGGGCTCAGTGGCATCTCTGTGTGAGGGGCAGTGTATGTGGATTGCTTATTTCACTCTTCTGTCAGTTGCATCATCACCATCAGCATCATAACCACTAGTTCTGCAGAGCTGTTTACCAGACATTGCTATATGAACTACTATTACAACCCTCATGTTTATCTAAGTCTAAGGAGGAATAATGTAGTTTTGTACAAGGTTTCAGTATTAATTTATAAAAGTGTCTTATAAGAAATTTCAATCACATAAAAATAGCAGTGTAATGAGCATTCAAAAAACTCTTATCTGAATGTAAGTACATTTGGGCTTACTTGTTTCATCTATTTTTTGTTGTTGAAGTATCCTAAAGTAAATCACAAGTCAGGCATGGTGGCATGCACCTATAATCCCAGCACCTATGAAGCTGTGTTGGAATAGTCACAGTTTAAAAACAAGTTACACTGGACAGTGAGACCATGTTAAAGAAAACAAAAAAGACAATTGCATGCATATTTTTTGATCTTTAGCTGGAAAAGCAAACCTCTCCAAAAAACATATTTGCCTTTTTAACAATAATACTATTAATATACCTAACAACTTAAAACTTCTTTAACATCCTACTCAGTCTGTATTCACTGTACTGTCATATTCTCCACATGGCTCTGCTGTGTTTTTCTTTTGTACTTTCATTTTTTTCCTAAGTCAGTTTATTACTATGTGTTACAGTACATGTTTTCCAATAAGAATTAGCACCAATTCCTGAAAACTAGTGAGGTGCAGGTATTCTGTAGGCCTTGTCTGGAGTATTTACACAGCCCATCAAAAGAGGATAAAATGGATGTCTTACCATCCCCGTTTGGTAGATAATAGAATGGCAAAAGTAGGCCACTTGTTTATGTTACTTATGCTTAAACAAGCAGCAGAACAGAAATTTAAATTTTATCTGACTTTATCTGATCTCTTTTTTTGTACCTCCCGCTTCAGGATCACTGTTGCTTAAGGATCATAGAAATTAATTTCAATTAGAGCTCCCTTTGCCCCTCAGTTAATTCTCTAACAACTGGTTTTGATTTGAAATGCACAGCTACTGCCTTTCCAGTCACAACTTGGATGGGGGCCTAGAATGCTCTATTGAGTGTTTGGTTGTATAAATGACTTCAGCAGCTAGCCCATCTTCTCCATCAAGCTACTGAATAGTAATGTAATTAGGCCCAGCTCTTAGATTTTGCTTGTTTCTATGATTTTTTTTTTTACCAATTGGTGATTAGATTACAATGTCAATGATTAGCATGCATATTTTTTCCACTGTAAGCAATAAGAAACTCTCAGTTTCATGTTTGAAGATGGCTGCTGGGTTAATCCACTAAATGCCTGTACCTTGATCCAAAATTATATACTGATGAATGGTGACAAATTTGATAAAATTTAGGAAACTGCTTTGTTGGCTGACAGTGAGATACGATGTGAAGTGTCTGTGTATAAATGTTTGCATTTAATTATAACCACAGGAAAATACATTATAGAAGAGAAAAATGCATGAAAATGAAACATCATCTTTAGAGCAAAAAAATTATGGAAGCTGAATAATATAATAATAATAATTACCAAAAACTTAATACTTGTTTACTGTCAAGCAATATTCTAAACACATTGCACACATACTATATTTCCTTTTCATAAAAACCAAAGAGAAAATTGAGGCACAGGGAAGGTATGTCAGAGGTCACATAGTAAGTCTGAAATTGACATTGAGGCAGTTTTATTCCATATTTTTTTTTTTTTTTGAGACAAGGTCTCGCTTTGTAGTTCAGGCTGACCCTGAGCTCACTATGTAGCCCAGGCAAGCCTTGAACTCAGCAATCCTCCTGTCTCTGCCTCCCGAGTGCTGGGATGACAGGCGCGAGCCACCACGCCAGGCACTGTGGTATGTGGTGCTGATTTCTGGTTGATTGTTGGTGGGCGTGAGTCACCACACCCAGCATTGTATGTGGTTACCGGGAATCGAACTCAGGACCTTGTGCTTACGAGGCAGGTGCTGGAACCACTGAACTAAATCTCCGGCCCGTATTGTATATTTTGTTTTATTAACCATTGTGAATTCTTTTTTAGAAAAATTTAATTTTTTTTTTCTTGCATTACTGGGCATTGAACTTGGGCCCTTTTACATCCAAGGTTGGCACAGTACCACTTGAGCTAAATCCCCAGCCCCTGAATTTTTTATTGGAACATTATATATACACATCATGATCACACTCAATATTGGGAATTTTTACCAGTATTTGACATAAGTTGATTCTCATTTTTGCTCATTTTCCTGCCACACTACACCCCCACACCTATACACTTATACTTACTTTCTTTTTTTAGCATCATATTTTTTCTTTCTCCTCATTACTTACTCCTACCCTTTTCCCTTTGAATATTTTCTATTTCACAATATGTATTATATATTCTAGAACTCATTTACATCTTCAGGTTCTCATACCAGTCATCTATTAACCATTGTGAACTGTTTTCTTAGAAAGCCTTATGTAGAAGAAAATGTTGAGTGTAGAAATTTGATTTACATGAGGATTTATAACACAAGGTAATATTCTGAATATACATTTTATATATATTTCCATGAGTTATAGATTTTGACGAGTAAATGAAAATTTAATTTTTGCATTTTTAAAATGAGCTATTCTATTCTAGCTTTCTGCCTTGCTATGAACAATATTATCATCCTTTGTTGCTTTATATTTTCAGAATTATTTTCAATATTTGATGCTATTCTTATATACCTCATGCTTTCTTGTAAGGTATGCTTTTCTAAATTTTTTATAAGAAATTCATCACAGATATATGTAATAAATGCCACAAAATCACCAGTAAGTGAATTTGAAGGTTAAAAGGTGAATACACTTTGATCTCTGAGGACAAAAGAGCTATTACATCATCCATATTTTGATGAAATAGTTTCAGGCTTGAAGAAACAAGGTTCTGGGGCTAGGGATTTAGCTCAAGTGGTACCACACCAACACTGGACGCACAAGGGCTGGAGTTCAGTCCTTGGTACCGCAAAAAAAAAAAAAAAAAAAGAAAACAAGGTTCTGGGGGCTGGAGATTTAGCTCAATGGTTCCAGTGCCTGCCTAGAAAGCGTAAGATCCCTGGATGGATCCCTGGTAAACACATACAACAATACTGTGTGTGGTGACTCACGCCCACCAGCAATTAGTTTCACATACCACAGTGCTGGGAGTGGTGGCTCAGGCCTGTAATCTCAGCACTTGGGAGGCAGAGGCAGGAGGATTGCTGAGGTCCAGGCTTGCCTGGGCTACATAGTGAGCCCAGGGCCAGCCTGAACTACAAAGTGAGATTCTGTCTGCAAAAAAAAAAAAAAAAAAAAAAAAAAAAAAAAAAAAAAAAAAAAAAAAAGAAACAAGGTTCTGGTAGCAGTATCCACCCATAACTGAATATTGATGGGATACAGATGACATGTGCAGGGTAAAGCAGGTGTTAGCCCTGTCCAGTAGGAATTTGTCTCTGAAGAATGACTGATAATCTCAATATTTCTCTAAAGATACACTCTATGAATTTATGAATGTGAACCTGAAAATACCAGTATCTCTTCATCATGTGTTCTTATATTAACCTTGGGTATTTGGATATTATGTATGTGTGTCACTTTTTAAATTCAGGATGAAAGTAATTAAAACACTAACCCAAAATACATGTTAAAATCAACTTTCATAAATCCCACATTTGTCATTTTCCAAAATCTGAAATTTATAACGTATATTTTGCAGTCATGCTTTGAAAAGTGTAATAACTATTTATTTTTTGGTTCTCTTCTTGTAGTATGTGCTTAAATGTTCAAAACTGACCTTTACATGATGAGTGATGTGTATCATAATCCTCGTTTCTGTATTAATGATTGCCTTCAGTAGTCCTCGTTAGAGTAAGATTTCTTTTTAAGTATGGACCATTCACTAATATTATTGGAAATTGAAAGTAATAAAATTTTTATCACTAAAGTTCCCTATTTTGTTTCTAAATTATTAATACTTGGATTTGTTTTATTTTGAGCTAAATTTCCTTGCTATGTGGTGGCCCATTATTAATACCAGTTGCTACACCTGTACCTAATACATTAGTCCAATTATTTACAGAATATGCTAAATTAGGTCAGGTTAAAGTTGTTAGCCTCAGGTGGAAGAGATAGGGCAAGGTAATTAGGTGGCATGCAAATGCACTTTGAGTAATAAAAATTGATAATTTGTGTATAGGGAATTTATATCATTTTACATGCATAAAATAAGCAGTAGGGTTGTATGTTTTTTATGGTTTGTTTGTGATAACTAAATGGATTTACACAGTTTGGGATGGAGTGTGTCTTTATGGTCCAAAACTTTATACAGACTAAAATTAACATATTTGGCTATATGTGTATATTTGATAAGAAGAAAGTCATGTATTTATCCCCAAGAGCCTAATTTTACTAAATATTTCCAAAATATCCAATGTTAATTTCCCATTTTTAGCTATGTGTTATTTTTTTTTTTTTTTGAGACAGGGTCTCGCTTTGCAGTTCAGGCTGGCCCTGAGCTCACTATGTAGCCCAGGCAAGCCTCGAACTCAGCAGTCCTCCTGTCTCTACCTCCCAAGTGCTGGGATTACAGGCGTGAGCCACCACGCCCGGCTATGTGTTAAATTTTTAACTATTGTGAGAAGTAATTTAATACCATTTACCACACTAATTATGATAACAGTAGTATTCCTCAACTTTTGCTTGGTATCTTTGAGGTCTGGGTTTGATACCTAAGCAGTGTGTTTGTGTGTGTGTGCGTGTGTGCGCACACGTGTGCGTGTGTTAGATTTTGGGGACAGGGATGCAGGTCAGTGTTGGAGTCCTAAGTGACAAGAATTATCTGAGGAATTTTTACTGAACTGTGTATTAGTTCTCTTGGGTAATACTAAAAATACGATTTTCAGGACCACTCTTAATTCCACTAGTGTTTAGTTTGGGTTTCCTAGGAGAGAGAAAATGAGCATTATCATTTAAGAACATTTGTGACAAGCAGTGGAATCAGTTTTTCTATTGAGTTGATAGGTATTTTGGCCTCTTCTTTTGGTGTTGTGTTTTATTTCATTAAAATGGATTTTGTTCTGTCAGTCCATGAAAGACTGTGTCAGGAGTGGGGGAAGGAAGACTCACCCTTCTTCTCAGTTTAAAAAGCCCTGATTTATGTGACTAATGATTCAAAATTCCAACAATACAAATAATATGTAATACATATTTTAATGCTATCAGTGTTTCTGGAAAAACTGATATGTGGTGAATGTCACATATGTAATGATTTTTGATTTATAAAATGCAAAAACTGGCATTAGGATTTGAATAAAACATTTATTGAACTGATTGTCAACACTAAAATGGATTCTTCCTGCTTACAGAGAAAATCTTTTATAACTTATTCAGTGACCTTACATTAAAAATACATATATATATATATATATATATATATATATATATTTTTTTTTTTTTTTTGCTTTTTGAGACAGGGTCTCACTTTGTAGTTCAGGCTGGCCCTGAGCTCACTATGGTGCTCAGGCAAGCCACCGCGAACTCAGCAATTCTCCTGTCTCTGCCTCCCGAGTGCTGGGATTATAGGCGTGAGCCACCATGTCCGGCATCATTAAAAATATTTTTAAGGGGAATATATTAAGTATGCCAAAATTTAAATTCTTTATAGAAAAATATCCTGGGTCCAATTTGTGAGTTTATCTTTTCTATAATTTGCACCTTCTTTTTTTCCCCATAGTTTATTTTTTCTTGCTTATTTATTTCCTTGGCTTTTAAGTGGGTTAATAATTTTAACTCCATATTTCAGCAAGTACTTTATATTTTAATTCTGAAAATAGTTGGATAGAATTTTCTAATTTATGGGCCATGTTATGCGTACTAATATATCCTCATTGCACAAAGGAAAGCACAGGAAAAGGACCTTTATTGAATTTTGGGGTTGGAGATTTAGCTCAGCATTGCCATGTCTGCCTGACAAGTGTAAGATCCAGAGTTTGATTACTGGTACCATCAACAACAAAGAAAGATTTTCAGACACCAAGGATCCTCTTGAAGAAGAAATGCTGCTCTCGCTCCTTGGAAGAAACTATGACCAACTACTTCTATGAGAAAATATAGATATTTTCCAAACGTATACTCCCATAGTAACATTAAAAAGGAAATGATTTCTTTGGTAAACAATAGCACGTATTTGAACGTACTATTTACAAGTTATGTGGCTTTTCCTCCTCACTACTCTGTAAGGCCCGGGAGTACAGTCATCTCTTGGTATCCCTGAGGGGCTTTTTTTTCCCAAAAGCCCCCACAGATACCAGATTCTGAGAATGCTCAAAACTTAGATAAAAGGCGTAGTAAGTGTGCCTGACTTACACAGTTCTCCCATATACTTTAGATTACTTATAGTAACTAATAAAATGCAAATGCTGTGTAAATAATTACTGCACTGTATTGGGGAATAATGAGAAAAAATATCTGCACATGGTCGGTACAGACACCACCATTTGAAGCTTAACTGTGTTAAATGTTAGGAACAACATAACATTTTCTTTGGAATGTTTTTGATTTGCAGTTGACTAAATCCATAACTATCTTGGTTGTTCAAAAGAGGAAACAGCCTTGTGTACTGAGGAATTTGCAGGGATGCCAGGTTCTTAATTTGAGCCTCAATGAATTTGTTCCCTGAACCTATAGAGACATTTCCATGATGATTTAACATGTGCATTCCTGAAAAATTGAATACTTTCCTAAATTATGCATGAATATTTACAAGGCTCATGGAGAAAATGGACTTAGGGTTACTTTAACATATATCTTTAACCAGATCATGAAAAAATGTTATTTTTAAGACTATAGTCAGAGTTAAAAAGAAATGTAAATTTCCTAGTAAGTAATGAGGCATGACAGTGGCAGATAAGAGGGGTGTCAGGAAGGGGCACTGTGGGAAGGTATGTGTGTGAGTAGCATGTACAAAGTTCAGGGACAAGGGTGCAGTGAGCACCCACAAGGAGAGGTAACCAGGCCAAATAAGGCAGAAGGAAAGGAGGCTCGTTGCTGCCAGCCACATTAATGGACTGTGTTCATCAAGGGTGACAAGTAGCACAGTGTCTTTTAAAAATTTTTAAAAATTTACTGTGAAGGTGGGCCGGAGGGTTAGCTCAGTGGTTCCGGCGCCTGCCTTGCAAGCGTAAGGACCTGAGTTTGATCCCCAGTTACCACATATAATGCTGGGCATGGTGGCTCACGCCTGTAATCCCAGCACTTGGGAGGCAGAGACAGGAGGATTGCTGAGTTCGCGGCGGCTTGCCTGGGCACCATAGTGAGCTCAGGGCCAGCCTGAACTACAAAGCGAGACCCTGTCTCCAAAAAGCAAAAAAAAAAAAAAAAAAAAAAAAAAATAAAAAAAAG
>PVIC010012377.1:0-39792 GCA_004025085.1 Thryonomys swinderianus | reverse complement strand
TTGGCTTGCAAGTGGTTTGACTGTGAACTTCAAAGCTGCATGGGGTGTCACCTTGGCCCTCAGTGGTGGTACCAAAGCGGTGAAGCCTTTAAGGGAGAGGCCTAGTGAAAGGTCACCACATCCCTGGGCCTCGGCTGTCATAAAGGGACTAGAGCTGGGCTAGCAGAGAGGGCTGGGTCTCGTTATAGAGTCAGCCTGGCTCCTCCTGGGTCTCTGGCTTCCTGTCACACTGTGTGACCCTTCTGTACATACTTCTCCCCTTGTGAGGCCATTGGCACCAGGCCCTCCCTAAAGCCAGGTAGATGCTAGTGCCATGCTCTGGGATTTCCTAAGCTGTGACCTGAATCAAGCTCTTTATAAGTTAGCCAGTCCCAGGTATTTTCTTATAGCAGCACCAAAGGGAATCTCAGGAGGACTCAGCGCCGCCCCTCCCTGGGAATCCTTCCCTCCCTCCTCACACCCCCCACTGCACCTTTGCTGCGTTCTTGTCCTTCTTCCTGTCCACCACCACCTGCCCTTCCTCCACCTGCCCCACCTCTCCATACGGTTGGCAGGTCACACTTAACGCCTCACTCCGGCTAAGCAAGTGCTCTACCACTGAGCTACCCCCGGGCCTTTTTCTTTTTTCTTTTGAGACAGGGTCTTGCTAAATTGCCCAGGCTGACCTCAAACTTGTGATTTTCCTGCCTTGGCCTTTGGAGTGGCTGGGATCTCTGGTGAGCACCTCTGTGCCCAGCACAGCTGTTCCCCTCTGGCTCTGTGTCAGCACCTCCAGGCAGCACCGACAGCGATGCGCACAGGGCCGCACCTCAGTCAGGACCCTGCACCCCTTGCTTGAGGAAAGAGCAGGAAGGAGGTATTCTGAGGAGGGGACAGGAGCGGCAGGGACCGTGGCATCCTGGAGGCCTTCACCCCACCTGAACAGTATATAACTCGAGGGCCCCAGCTTACAGTGTCCGTGTGGGGAGGTGGCCGGGGCTGGGCAGTGCTCCAGGGTTTTGAGGGAAGCCAGAAACTCTTCTATCTGTATGATGTCTTGATTAGAAACCATTTCCAGTTTAAAAAAAATCCACATCTGCTGCATTCCAGGGTGGGGGTTGCCATCTGTCCCCAGGACCACCTCATAGCACACTCAGCACTTAGGGCGTCAGGGAGACAAAGCTCTCACAACACCCTGGTTTCAAGGCAAGTGGCTTTTTCTTGAAGCACCACCTACCCTCTGGTTTGTGCCAGGTCTGACATCTTCCCTCCACTCTGGAGCAGTGATCAAAGGTAAATATTGGCAGAACATTGGCTTTGCTGTGACCCAGAGAGGCGAGTGGGGTCGTCCCTCCCAGCTCCCCCGATCTGTCCCCCACGTGTGCTCATCAGTGACAGCCAGGGTGTCACTTGGTGTCAGCGTTGCTGCCAACGGGGCCGCACCCTGCACAACACCAAGGGCCTCATCCTGCCATGGCCTGGATCGACACTGCGTGTTTATTTGGATCTTCTTGTGTTTACGATGGTGGCTCAGAAATCCTTTCTGCTTTAGCAGATGCTTTCTGCTTTGTGGACGGAGCACGAGTACACTGGGAAAAATTCAGAGTACAAAAAGGTTAGGGAGGAGAATGTCTTCATACTCTGATGTTTGCCAGTTTTCTGCTCAAAATACTTACTGTTGCTAGTTCCTTGTGTGCTTCTTTTTAGGGATGCAAATAAACTTCTTTATGTATTTATCTATACACACATACACATACATATATGAAATGTCTCTATTTTTTTTCAGTAGCGGGGATTAACTCAGACAGTTCATGCTAGGTATTTTACCGCTGAGCCAGATCCCCAGTACCCCCCTTTTTAAAAATTTGTTTTGAGACAAAGTCTTGCTAAATTGCCCAGGCTAGCCTTGAATTTGCAACCCTCCTGCCTCAGCCTCCAGAGTAGCTAGGATTACAGGTGTGCTCGGGATGGTCTGTATGTTATCAGTGCTGCTCTTTACTTTCTTCTTGCATCTTTGACTTAGAGACAGATCACGAACTACAGGCCTCAGGCTACAGTTGTCCTACTGCTGGCTTTTGTTCAGCCTATAAGCTAAGAATATTTTTTACATTTTCAATTTTTTTTAAGTGAAAAGTAATACTTGAAAATTATATGAGAGTAAAGTCTCAGTACCCATAAGTAAGTTTCCATGGAAACACACTCACCCCTGCACATTGTTTATAGCTGTCTGTCTGCGGCTGCTTTGGGACCAGGATGGTGGAGGCAGGGCGGGCAGCAGAGACCGTGTGGCCTGCAAAGCCCAGACTGGGAGCGATGGGGGTGGAAGCCAGGGCCTTGGCCTGTGCTGCGCCCCAGAGGCACCGGGGCTGGTTCCCTCTTTGCACAGTCTTTGTTCGAAGTCCCTAGCGTGTGTCACTGTGTCACCAGACCAACACGGATGCAGTTGTTATGGCGGACATCTATCTTCTCATTTAAATGAAATGCTTTCATGTTTTAGGAAAGTCTGAAAACTCCTGACACAAAACCTTGAGTGGTCAGTATAATTATTATGTATGCCTTGATTTTTTGTTTTCCTTCCAGAAACAGAATTTGCAGCAGTTTAGGGAGCGGGGTGCATCCAATTGGCTCCTCTGGCCACTAGGCCAGAGGTGAAATACCAGGGAAGGACCTGAGCAGAGATGCCGGCCCTTCCCAGCCGAGCAGGCCTGGCTTATATTTGAGCTGGAGGCTTTATTCGAGTCATATTTGCAGATGATGCAAAACTCTTCATGGGTGTTTATTTTCCTCAGGAGGGAGGTGGAAGGCAGAATGCCTAAGAAGCTGGAAAAAATGCCAAGTGGAATAACACAGAACAGGGCTTCCTACCCGCTTACTGTTGCCAAATCTAGAAGCGAAGGAACAATGATTTACTTAATATTTTTCTTTTACTCATATTATTTTTTTGGAAAAACTCTTAAAGTGTTCCATCCTGAGAAATAATACCCATGAATATATAGATCTGATTGATGAGTTCTCTGTATTCGTGTTTTCCCAAGTGCACCCACATACTTTGGACTGAAATTATTTTTAAAACCCACAACCCCCTTCATGTGCCACCTACCTATAGTAATCCTGCCAATCAGCCAGGGTGCCTGCGTGGAAACTTTTCAAGGGCTGGGCTGTCAGATGCCAGGGATCATACTGCCAACCTCCAGTCCTCCCTTCCTTCCAGCTGACAGAACCCTGACTTTCTGCAGCCAGTCGTGGGCCCAGCCCCAAGGAGTGAACCGTGTTTGATTTAAACCAACCTTGGCCATCCTACGCGCCTTGCTCCATGACTGGCCCAGGGCAGTCACAGGCCCCAGTTCTGGCCCGAGGTAAACCCTGCTGGGGACTTCTGGGGAACAGTTTCCTCTCTGATGATGAAAAGGAGGTAGATGAGGAGAGAGCTATTTGCCTCTTTTCTTGCTGCTTTAGACATTGCTGTGTGAAGAGATGATGGGTGTGCTATGGCAGCCATCTTGGATATGAGGACTGGCTGAAGATGAATTGCTGACTGACATTCATGTGTAAAGCAGAGTGCAAAGGCCCTGTGTCCCTGTGGTAACCTTGAGGTGCCAAATTCCCTCAGTGGTCTGCAAGCTCCAGATGTCTTTTAAACAAACAATAAATGCGACTGCAGTGTACGCTGCTAAGACAGAGCCTCTGACCCCATCCTAATGGGCCTGACTGGCTTTGTGCTTTGGAGCCAGACTCTAGGACTAAATACCCTCATGGTCATGGTCTACCTCAACCAAATCCTCCTGGCTCTGTCACCCTACCCAGTGACTTAACTTTTCTAAGCCTTAGTTTTCCTGTCTATAAGATGGAAGTAAGAAGATTCCTTATCTCAGACAGTAACTTTTGAGGAAAAGATTTAAATTCAGTCAAAGCACTCGGAACATGGTATATGCTAACTGCTATCATTGTTATTATATCTTTAGTATTAATATAATCTGCCAAGGACTAGGAAAAGACAACGTGGACAGAGGCAGGAAGTTGACAGCACCTAATTAAAGGCCACCAGCTGGGCACAAGATGAGCAGAAAATGATCTGAGTGTCAGGGCTGACCGCAAGCTGTCATGAGTCAGCGCTTGAGTGCACCAGGGTGACGCAGGCCGGGGGCCGGACCGCAGCATGCCGGGCAGGCCCTGGCTTCGGACCTTTGGCTCCGTGAAGGTGATTCGCGCCTTCCCGGGCCCAGCAGGGCTACACTGAGCACCTCAACCTTCAAGGAGTGTGGGGGGCTGCAGACTGGCTGGGGGCTCCTGATGGGGCCTGGAGAGATTGGGGGCCAGGTCGTCCCTGCTGCGTGGAGTGTTTCAGTTACAAAGCAGCTGTTGGCCGCGTCCTGGGTGAAGGGAAACAGACCACGAGGTGGGGCTGGAGCCAGGAGGACTGGAGGGTGAGTCAGTAGCCTCGTGACTCTACCGTGTGACCCGGGGAAGCTTCCCCCATGTCCCAGACCTCAGTGTGTCCAGATGGGTATCGGGAGGCCGGTGTCCTGCGGTCCTGAGGAGTGACTGTCGAGGACTGAAATGCTTATGGCTGCAAGTAACTGGAAATGCAGCGGCTGCGGCTCCGACAAGTCAGGCTTATTCACCTCGTCTCATTGAAGGTGCAGAGGGGGCTGCCGTCGGTCCTGGTTCCGGGGCCCGGAAGCTTTTCCTGACATCTCTGCGGCCCGGCCAGGAGGGAAGGAGGAAAAGCAGCCATATTTTTCACCTGCACTCCAGACGCAAGGGCTTCCCACAACCTCTGGGGGGATTTCCCCGGGGTCCCACACCTGTCCCGCAGGCAGAGCGGATCCCAGCAGCACCCCCTGACCCCGGCCCTAGGCCTGGAGTATCCAGGGCTGCTGCTGCCACCCGTGACCCTCCAAGCCACACGGGAAGCTGAGGAGGAATGCTGGCTGACATGGTTGTCGGGGATGCCAAGGGCTGTCTCATGCCTCTGAGCTTCTCTGCCTCACCATGGCTTAAGGCTGGCATCACAGATGTCCACCTGGGTGGCCACTTGGTGCCTGGGGTTGGCTCCACGCTCTGTTATGACTATGTGGGAAATCTGAAGGACTTCAGAGCAAGGACCCTGTGTTTCCATACGGGCCCTGCTAAGCCTGTCACTACTGCTCTGTGGAAACCATGTCCCAGCTGCTCCTCAGACCTCACTCCCTACCATCTTCCTGGATTCCTTCTCCTTCATGTGCCCCTAGCCCCTGGCATCCCTAGGCCTGTGCCCTTTTCCAACTCCCGATTTGAGGCAACCTCATATTCGTCCTCAGAGTTTGACCTTTTTTTTTTTTGAGACAGGGTCTCGCTTTGTAGTTCAGGCTGGCCTTGAGCTCACTATGTAGCCAAGGCAAGCCTCCAACTCAGCAATCCTCCTGTCTCTGCCTCCCGAGTGCTGGGATGACAGGCGTGAGGCACCATGCCCGGCTCGACCTTTTAATACAACAGATTTACTTAGCATCTACTACATATCAGGCCTACATTAAGGGTTTGACATACATTTTTTTCACTTTAATGAAGTAGATCCCCTTATAATCCTCTCTCTCTCTTTTTGTTATGAATGCAAAGTGATCTTTTGACAAGAATTAATGGAACACTATTACATGCCAGTCACTACTTTGGGTTCTTTGGGTACCTGGATAGATAAAACCTTTCTTCTCATAAAACTTGTGATGATAGATGGCCAAATGAACCTAATAATGTAGCAACAAGTAGTGATAAGTAGAAATAAAGAGCAGAGCAGGCTAAAGGGATGAAGAGTGACTAGGGTGTGGACTTAGCAAGGACGACCAAGGAGGGTCTCTCTGAAATGACATGAGAGCAGAGGCCCAAATGACTTAGGAAGCAGCCATGCAGGTAGCCAGGCCAGTCTGGATGGAAGAAGGTTCTGGAATGTTCTAAGCCATTCCAATGGCTTTATCAATAGTCCCCTGTGACTACTTTCAACTCTAAATCAGGCCTCTCATCCCTTGCACTCAGTTCCTCCTTTCCTGAGAAGTTGACTAACATGTCGTCATTTGCCGCATGTCCTCCTGCCTTGGACTTCCTTGTGCCTTGAACTTTCCCTGGATCCTAGCGGCTCCCTTCTAGATCTGTGCGGCCATCAGACTTATCCAAGGAGTTTGCTAACAAGACAGCTGCCATCTTCTCTGGGAGCTGCTCAAAAATCAGTTCTCCTTGATTAACCATCCCTTAGATGAGTTGGAGTCTGGGGAACGAGATATTAGAGATATTTATCTGGAATCCTTGCTCTGGATACTTGAATGGAGAGGAGGAAGCAGGAAGAGAGAGGGAGAGCGTGCACCTCAGAGCCAATTCAACAGAAATCCGGGTGATGCCACCAGGTGCTGGCGGTCTGACCTGCCCACTCCAGCCTCCCTTGGGCCTGGGAAGAGCTGCCCCTTGGGTGGCCTGAGGTAGAGGCCCTGAAGGAAGGGCCGTCTACTGACCAGACTCCCCATGGCTGTGCACAAGGCCTTCCTCCAGGCTCCCGAGAGCTGCATGTCTATGCCCACCACATTATTGCATCTTCCGGTACCTGCTTACCATCTCTTGGTAACACATGTTGGGACAAAACTTGAAGTTTTCAGTGTTGTGACAGTGAAGAAGTTCCACCGAGGGGTGAAAAACCCTCGTCACTGCTTGATCTTCTCATTGCTTTGTGGTCTTGAGCAAAGCACTCTGTCTTTCTGAGCCTCTGCTTTGTTTTCTGTAAGGTGCTTTCTGCTGCAGTGTGAAGAAGTAGGCTGGGAAAAGCTTAGCACTGGGTCTGATGCACAGAAATTGTTCAGAAAATGGTCATGGTTATTAGAATATTCCAAGTTTGAATGAATCTTGAACTTCTGTGGAATGAAAACAGATTTCCTCAGCCCTGAGGCCAGTTCTAGCTCTCTCCTCTCAGCTCGCAAAGAACTTTCCACAGACCTCTCCTCCGATTTCATGGTAGCTGCTTGTCTTTTAGCCTAGGAATAGCTATGTACTTACTTGTGCAGTCAAGACCTTCTGATTGGAAATTATGGAAACAAAAATAAATTAGCATGACTCGGGGGCAGGGAAAGTGTGTGTCTGTGTGAATGTATTGGTTTCAGGAAAAGTCTCAAGATAAGTTTAGCTTCAGGAATGGCTGGATCCAGGTGTGCCTCTGTTGTTTAGGAATCATCTTCTGTCTGACTCTCAGCTCAGTTTTCCTATGTCAGCTATGGTCACCGTGTGTGGTAGCAAAGATTGGTCTCAGCTTCCCCAGCTTCTTTCCATTCTGCCAGAGTATCAAGCCGCACGGAGAAAGGCTGACTTTTCTACCTCATCCCTCAGTTTAGAGGTTGACTGTGATTGGCTGACTGACTCACACGTACAGTTCAGAGCCAGTCCTGGCGGTCACGGCAGGGAATGCACTGATTGGCCAGGCCTGATCCATTCACCCATATGGTTGGGGGACAGTTCCCTCCCTTTGGAACTAAGTGAGGTTCTAGGAAGATCTGGTTGCCCAAAGGAAGACCAGAAGATGAGGGTGGGGACACTGCGACAGGAGCCGGGATAGTGGGATGGTACAGTTGGCCACGGAAGCCCCCCTTGATTGCCCTGCTTTCTCTGTTCCAGCACCTTTGGTGGCCTGGTCTGTGCTCAGTGTTTGTCAAGTGAATAAATGACTGTAGAGTAGCCTAGAAGGGAGTGACCTCAGGGATCTTCCCAGAGCCGGAGTCGGGTACTCTGCTTCCTCACGTCCTGCCCCGCCCTCTGCAGGCCCAGGCAGGTGAGGGCGATCAAGGGAGCCGAGCACTGTGTGGAAAATGCACAGAAGGCTCCAGCCTGGGGTGATGAGCCGAGGCTGACGAAGGCCGGCGTCATGTCTCTTCCTCCTTGCTGGTCGGCTCTGCGGGCCCCGCTCTCCCCGACCTCTTTCTCATCAGGAACTTCAGAGAATCCTCTTCCTGCCTGAGTCACCCACAGATGCCTCAGGGCTGGGGCTGGTACCCAGAGGAGGCCCAGCTGAGTGCCCAGGCACGCTGGGTCGAGAAGGCTATGGCGGGCCACAGCGCTGGGCCCTGTGGGAGATGGGGGTGGGTAACCAGGGCATCTTTACTTTTTTTGTTGTGTGGTTCTGGGGATCAAACTCGGGATCTTGCTCTTGAGAGGCAGGCACCGGAACCACTGAGCTAAATCCCCGGCCCCGCTTCCGGATGCTTAAAAGAATTCACTTTTATTTTTGAGCAGTTTTATGGTCACAATAAAATGGAGACAAGCCTGATATAGCGGCACACACTTGTGATTGCAGCTACTCAGGAGGCTGAGACAGGAGAACCTCATGCTTGAGGTAAACCTGGGGAGCTTGGCAGATGTGTCTCAAAATAAAAAGATACAAAGGGCTGGGGATGTGGCTCAGTGGCAGAACTCCTGCCAAGCACGAGCCAAAGACTGCGAGGAAGGTAAGAGCTCCTTGTCCCCCCTGCCCTCGCAGCCTCCGTTATCAGTCCCACCAGAATGATTCAAGCTGATGAGCCACGCGGAGGCACCGCTGTCCCCAGGCCCCACTCATGACAGCAGGGTTCGCTCTTGGTAGTGTCGATCCTAGAGGTCTGGATAAACAGCCGTGCGCCCACCGGTGCAGTGTTCTTGGGGACTCCATCGCCCTAGAAATGCCCTGTGCTTGGCCCCTCCCCCGCCCAGCAAATACCGATCCTTTACCGTCTCTGTAGTTTGGTCTTTTCCAGATCTTCTGGGTTTTTATTACCAGCAACTACTCTGAACGGTCCCTCCCACTCTGGTCCGGTTGCCTATTTTGAACATTATTCTTGGAAATACCTCCCTTGTACATATAAGATGATAAACTTTAATTTTATGCAAACACTGTGGAGGCCAAATGAATCAGTCCGCAGGCTACGTTCCACTCCAGGCCACCAATATGGGATGAGATGGTGCAGACTGAGAGTGAGGTGGGGAGTCTGGAAGACCTGGTCCGGCTCTGCCACTTCTGGCTGTGTGACCTTGGGCTGGTCCCTCTGTCTCTAGGCCATCTGTCTGGTGGAGGCCTGGATCTGGGCGGGGCGGGGGGGCGGGGAATCAAGGTCAGTCTCAATGTCTCAGCATATTCAAAGTCCCCTGGGATTGCAGTGGGCCAACACAACAAAACAAAGTATTATTCTTGTAAAACTAAGAGACTGCAGAAGTATCAAAACTCACTAGAACTGTCAGGTTCTTTGAGTAGGAAAACAAGATCTTCTACTTTATTCCTCGAGACAGGATGCCTGCTCGCCTGGACAAAGGGAAGACCAATTTCTCTCCCTCCCAGACACCGCCTCTATGAGGGCTCATGTTGACCCAGGTTTGGAGCTGGGTTTGGGAGCCACACTGCCCAGGGTTAATCCTGGTTCGGTCATGGCCTTGCTGTGTGGCCTCAGGGGCGATTTAACCTCTCTGTGTGTCACAGCTTCAAGGCTGCTGCTTCTGTCGTGATCCAGGTTACTGAACCCTTGTGGAGCTGGGCTGTGCATAGCTACCCGGGAGCTGCCCGTGGCCCTTATCTAGAAGACGGGATGGTATTTATGGGAGTTAAATGAACACGCACCATGTGCTCGCAGCAGGGCCTGGCACAAGGTAATGACATCTGCCCGCAGGAATGTGATTTCCGCCGTGTGCCATGAGCTCTTCCCACGCCTCGCTCTGCTAAACTGCAACTGCTGGTTTTATAGAAGGAGCATTGAGACTTAGAGGAGAGAACCGAGGCTCAGAGCGGGTTGGTAACTGAGCCAGGGTCACACAGCTGACACGAGGGACAAGCGACAGCAGCAGCCACGAGAAAGGGGGCAGTGTCACGACCCTGGAAACAGCCAACACTCACGGGCGCCAGGAGTGGCCCATGCCGAGTGCACAGCTTGAGGTGCTGCTCGCAGAGCCTGTGCCAACCCCTCGCCCTGCCCGGTGGGTGCTGGCAGGAGGTGAGCTCCGGCAGGCTACAAGCACCAGCATGAGTCTAGTTCTTGGGGTTCACGAACCGGTTCCCGGCGGGGTGCTCTGGCCTTGTGACCCAGGCTTCACCCTGGGTCCCCTTTTATCCCCGGATTTCAAAGGCCTCCGCTCTCACGCAGTAATTAGAGAAGACACCTTGGACTCGGGCAGAGCTATCTCTAATTAACTGCCTCTGCCAGGCCATAGGGCGTCAGGCTCGGGCGGTGAACGCTGCTGATTCCAGGATGTAACTCCCAGGTGCTGTGACTGTGGCCATGCCTCCCAGGGACCCCTCTCTCATGCCGCTGCCCTGCTCCTGCCCGCTGCCCGCATGCATGTTTGAAAACTTGTGTATGTATTTATTGGCACGCAAGCAGCCGCTATACTTATAGAATGGCCTGCCCTGTCCTTGTTATTTTCCCAGGGCACAGAGGGTGATTAAGTTCCTCGCGGCCACACAGTGAGGGCAGAAGCTCTAGCTGACTTCTAATTTGTTCATCCATTTAGTGTTAGTGTCTATCTCCCCTGTAACAATATCTGTCTTGTCCATCTCTGGTTTCCAGCACCTAGCACAGCCCCTGCACATAGTAGTCACTCAGCAAATACACACAGAACGGATTTGAGATTTTGGGGAGAGAAGCCTGGCATGGTACTATACCACTCTGGGCTTTTCCACAACTCCCTGCCTTTGCTGCACGACTCCTGCTGACCACCTCTCCTCTGTCCATCACTTAGCATTTGGCTCAGGGCCTAGGGAACTGATGACCTGGACCCAATTCTGGCCCATCCCTTGGGTTTATAAATAAAGTTTTATTGGAACACAGCCATGTCTATTGAGGTTTCATTTGGAGCTGCTGTAGAGATCTGTATGATTTGCCCTTTACAGGTGAGCCACGCTCACCTGCCCTAGTTGACTTGGAGTGATGGAAAAGCATCACGCTCCAGAAAGCACTCTGTGATTGTGGCTGGGTTAAGGGACCCACTGGGGATTCCTGTGGCCCTGGAACTCCCTCACCGAGGCTCCCTACCACCTCCTATCTGTAGAAACCCTTTGAGACATTTTCCCCTAATCACATGAGTTTCCTCACAGCCCCATGAGTTTTCTCTTGACAAATAAAACTATACGTTATTTATGGCGTATGTGATAATTTGAAACACGCAACCCCGTAGAATGGTTGGATCAATGCTGACAGAATTCTATTTTGGTTTTGGTTTTGTTTTTTTTTTTGAAATAAGATCTCACAGTGTAGTTCAGGCTGGCCTTAAATTCCCATCAGTTCTCCTGCCTCAGCCTCCCAGGTGTTGGGATGATAGGCATGAGCCACCCTGCCTGGCTGCTAAGGTCAACAGAATTTCATAGCACAGACATTCATCCATGATTTATGTATCAGCTTGCTGCCCTTTAGAGAACGTGGGTAACACTGCCTCCTGCATGTGTGCCTACTACTACTATTGTGCCTGTGGCACAGCAGGCACAATCTCCACACTGACTGCCTACTGAAGGGCCATTCCCTCAGACTCGGAGCCGCTTGAGGCAGGAGCTTGACTAACTCAAATGTGAATGCAAATTGTTTCCCAGAGGCCAGCACATAGTAGGTGCTTCATGAGTTAACCGCCTGTAAACGTGAACAGCCTTGGGTATGAGAGTGACAGGGAAAATAAAACTGCTCTGGAATGGAGACCAGGACTGTCAGTTTGATGATGTTCTGGACATTTCCAGGGTGCCTGGTACCAGCTGGCCAGCCCTGTGGTTATTTATTTGTGACCTGGACCGTCAGGCCACAGTTGGTCACCATCATTCGCGGGGCCCTCCGATGTGAATGTCCCAGCCTACAGTCACAACCAGGGACCTACATTTTGGTCTTCAGAGTGTCAAAAAATTTTAAACTGATCGCCACCATTTCGAGTCAGAACTTTTTCTTTGTTTGGTGAACTAGGGACTGAGCCGAGGGCCTGTGCACGCTAGGCCAGCGCTGAGCCACTGAGCTGCACCTCCAGACCTTTTTATTTTTTGCCTGGAGACGGGATCTTGCCGCGCCGACCAGGTCAGTGTCAAGCGTGTGATCGCCCGGCCTCAGCCTCCTGAGTAGCTGGGATGGCAGGCCTGTGGCACCACGCACCCCGGATTCCGAACTCCTGTCTCCCTGGGATGAACAGAAGCAACTTGGCTGGCCTGGGCCTGCCTCTCTCCTCAGAAAGGACCACTCACAGCTGAGTACCAGCTGCCCCTAGAGGGCGTGAGCTCCAGCCGGGCTGTGTCCCTGCCCCCGTGCCCCTGCTGTTCACCCCCTGGTTGCCTGACACCTGACTCCTCTCACTCCTTTGCATTTCCTGCCAGGCTCCTGAGAGCTTCTGAGTCTTTGCCTCCAGGATGTCCTCTGGGACGTCCCAGTTAGAGACCCGAGGGGCGCGTCACCAGCGGGCTCACCCTGCTCTGCTCCGCATGGCAGGATGACCCCTTCCCTTCCACTTCTGCTCCGCAGGCCCTGGAGCAAGGGAGAGGCCAGGGCCTTCCCACACCCTGATGCCTGGCATCTGTTGGTCACCTCTGTGGCACCATCTCTCACCTGGCAGCCCCTCCCTGGTTCTAGCTTCCCTTTCAGGGCTTTGGCGACATGCCCCTCCCTCACTGGTGACACCATGGGCAGACGCATGAGGGAGGGCCCAGTCCCATCCCCTCCAGGCAAAGGCTGTGAGTTTGTGCAGGAGGCAACCGGGTTCTCTCTAGCGGGCAAGGAAGGCCTCAGGCCCTGTGGCCTCGGAGTCCCGTGGCCGCTGTCTCAGCACTGACGTGATGGCCCAGGAGTGGGACTGACTGCGGGGACACGCAGAGCCATGGACGCCTCGGCGTCCAGCGGGGTTCTTGTTCTGACTGCCAGAGTGAGGCAGGAATAGGCTCTGACCCAGGAGGCCAGGCAGTAAGAGCTGGCTCCTTCTTGGCACCACACATTGGCACTGGGAAGCCATGGTAACATCAGGTGACTCACTTCCTGCGCTGTCTTGCTGCCTCTCAGGGATGCTCTGGACATGTGCACATGCTATTCCCTTGGACCCGGTAGCTCTTCCTGTCCCTCAGCTCAGTTAATATCCCGCGCACATTTTCTGCACCAGAGAACAAAGACATTGTGCTTTTGACCCACCAACTCCATCAGTCAGAGACATTCCCTCTGCTGCCAGAGACATGAGCTCCCAGGAACTTCTGGCTTGTCCTGAGTAGTTCAGTGACCTGCAGAGGCCAGAGAAAGTCTGGTGTTGTCTGAATGTAAGTAGGTGAATGACCATTCACCAACAAAACCACCAGAGCAAAATGAGTGTCATCTCCTTTTGAAGTTTCACAAGTTCCCAGAGTTCCTCAGTGGGTTAGTTTTGCCCCTGACTCTTGATTTCTGGGTTGCTGGGATGGAAGTTTCTAGAAGCTTGTCTGCCATCCCAAGAAGCTGGGGCTTACCACATCCTGAGAATTTGAGGAGGAGAAACCTGGGGTTTTCTCTAAGAAGCTTCTGGAAGAGTCAGCCATCTTTTATCAACGGCCAGCTCCCTTTCTGAAGGATGGTTAGCCCTGCCAGTTGGGCCCTGCTCTTCTCCCGGCTGGGAAGAAGGGTACCTGCCTATGGCCTCCTGGCCTCGGAGCTTGTCTTCTGCCCCCACTGCGAGAGATGCCTGCTGAGGAGAGCTCCTTAACGACTTCCACGGCCTGACGGGGTCTGCGGAAGAAGGATATGTGACAGACAGACACTAGCCAACAGAAGAGGCTGACACATCTGCTCACTCCGGGCATGAGGCTGCTGTCCCCTGGGCACTGGGAACCTGGTAGGCATCACCAGCCTCCACCAACACGTGCCGGCACCGCTTCTCTCCAACATGACCACCAGGGAGCCCCTTGACTCTTCTGTGCCTACAACATTGCCAGCTGTTCTGGATGCAATGTGGCCCTGGCTAGGGGCCACCACGCAGGACTCACACAGACTGAAGGACACGCCTGGGCTGGGCGGGGCTGGCCAGTGCTGCGTGGGGCTGTGGACCACGGACGGGCTTCCACGCCTCACTCTGGTTCCCAACTACCGCTCTCTTTGTCCCTCCCCCGAGTGACAGATGTGGCTCTGCCGGTGCACATCTGGATCACTGGACCAGGAATTCAGCTTCATGAACCTCTACTTCATTTGAAAACCGGCTTTTGATTCCTTCCTGCAGAGGTTCATCTGGAGACGCGAACAGGGATGATTACAATCATAACATTGATAATAATAACATGACAGTTGACAATTGCAGGATGCTGACTGTCCTGAGCCCCATGTTAAGTAATTTACATGTCTTAACACATTGGGTTTCACAACAAACTGAGGCCAGGGCCTATGGGGCAGCTCTGGAGCACCAGTGCCCAGGCTGTGGACTTGTTCCTGCCCGCGTCCTGGGACGTTGCTCTGTCTCAAGGCGCAAGACGCCTCAGCCTCAGCCACGCCGCAAGCAGCCAGTGGGAAAAGGAAAGGTGGAAGGCGTGTTTCTTCATCCCATGGACCAGAACTTGATCACAAGGCTACACAGAACTGCAAGGAAGGCTGGGAAATGCAGTTTTTATCCAGATATCCCTGCGCTAAGCAATAAGCACACAGTATGCAGAGGAAGATGTGGAAGGTACAGTTAGAACCCTCAGCAACCTCCCGTTTCAAAGATGGGGAAACTCAGGCACAGAATAGTCAAGCGGCTCCTGCAGGAAGAATAAGTAAATAAAACAAGGCCTTGTGTATTGAGCATCAGGCATCCTGTTAACGCTCAAAGCCATTGGGCCTCATGCGTCCTGTTAGCATTATCCATTGCGAGGCATCAGCTAGAGAAGGGTGCTGGAAAGGCTGCATCTTCAGGGCTGAGAATTCACTTCTGTCCCTGAAACGTGCCCAGCTAAGACCCCAGAATGACCCAGAGGTTTCCAGGATAATTTATCAGGGGGAGAAAAGGACCCTGGGGCTCCCTGGGTTCCTCCATGCCCAGGTAGAAGGTACCAAGTTCTTGGCCAGAAATCATCTCCAGCGCTGAGGAAGCTGTGGTCAGAAGCGGGAAGGAGACTTTGCTAAAGCCACGCAGCCTGCTCCTGGCTGGGCCGAGACTAGCACCCCAGGTGAGTAACCCTGGCATCTCCCAGAGGGCTCTATAGGGTACCAGCCTGCCTCTGCCTGCTCATTCAGTGCCACCCCTCAGCTTTCAGCCTTTAATCCTGGCACAGGGCTCCTCTCTGGCTTCCAGCTGCCTATTCTGTGTCCCGCGTCTGTCACATTCTGTTAATCCTTTGCCACGTGGCCCGTACTTCTGCAAGAAGTAGACCTGGCCGGGCGTGGTGGCTCATGCCTGTAATCCCAGCACTTGGGAGGCAGAGACAGGAGGAAGTAGACCTGGACAGAGGGTGATGCCATTTCCTGGCTACCCAACAGCTGGACCTCAGAGCCCTTGAGTGGAGGTGGGAGGGTACAGGTCTAGCCCCAAGGGAGGGATTGAGATTGGGGTAAAACAGCCACAGCCCTCCTCTGTTTGCTGTAACTGACTTTCTCAGCCGCCTTTACAGTATGGACAGGACAAATGACCAGCCCTAGGCAACGAGTTTTGAAAAGAAGAAGGAAAAAAAATTTCCTTCCTCAATTAAAAGGGCTCAAGGAGATTTTTTTTTATTTTTTAAATTGAATTCTTTATTGGTACAATTTATATACATCTCACAATCACATATAACATTGAGGAATTTGTACCAGTATATGACACAAGTTAATTCTCATTTTTATCCATATCCCTACCCACCCACACCTCCCCACCCCTTTTATACATACTCTTTTATTTTCTTTCTGTATCATATTTATTCCTTCCCCTCAAGGAGATTTTTTAAAAACCCACCACTCGACACTTTCTTTGTGTCTTGAACTTAATAAAGTGGTATTTAGGACTATAGCAACTATCTTGTGACTGTGAGGCAATAAGGCTAATAATAGAAGGCAAACCCACAAGCGGGAAAGGTTGACAGTGGCTGGACGGTGGATAACATCGTGGAGATTCTTCTTGACCCTGATGTCACTCACCCTCCTCCGGCTGTTTTGTTTGTGAAATGCTGAAGTGGCTGAGTGTTAAACCCTCTCAGCGAGGGTCTGAAGCTCACGGCTGAGGGTTTCCCAACAAGATCCTGTGCTCCATACACTGCATTCTGGGACTCAAGTTTCCACTCCCAAATTCCAGGCAGCAGGGCCACCTTATTTCCAGGAGTGACTGACACCCTGCCTCCCTCCCTTGGGGGCCGATGTATACTGTGCAAGAGAAGGGAGATGCAAAGAAACACACACAGTGATGCAACTTCAACAGCCATACATTGGCTACCTCTCCTTCTTCTTCTTCTCCTCCTCCTCCTCCTTCTCCTTCTTCTTCTTTGTGGTACTGAGGATCAAACTCACAACCTTGCCCTTGCAGGGTGGTCAGCAGGGCCACTAAACGTTGGCTTCTGACTGGACGCTTGGACCACTGTGGATTCAGAGCTTGGGACAGAGAATCACCAAGACTGAGTTCCATGGTGAGTATAACTCACCAGGTTCTGAGGTAAGCACTTCCCTTATGCCAACTCAATTCATCTTTAGAGTGGCCGTAGGAAGCACACAATTCAATCTACCCTCCACCGAGCGAAATTGAGGCACAGAACTAGTCAAAGGCTCAAGTAGGATTTGACACCAGGTACCTGACTCCAGAGTCCACACATTTGCTGACACACCGTAGAGCTAATTAGCAGTCATAGCCATGTCTGTCATTTCCTTTGAAAGGTACTATGGTTTAAATCTAAAATGTTCCCCTCAAGTCTCACATACCTAGGAAGTGATTGGATCCTGGGGGTGCTGTAGTCATCAGTGGGGTCCTCCACTATGAGTTCAGTAGCTGGTGGTGCTGCCAGGAGGCAGCCGCTGTGGAGGGGGTCACAGGGTATGACAAGAAAGCTGTGTCCTCATCCCTGGTGCCCCCTGCTCTGTTTCCTGTCCACCATGGGTTGAGCACCTT
Organism: Thryonomys swinderianus; assembly: GCA_004025085.1. NCBI lineage: Eukaryota > Metazoa > Chordata > Mammalia > Rodentia > Thryonomyidae > Thryonomys > Thryonomys swinderianus. The sequence goes on along the minus strand of PVIC010012377.1, from coordinate 22,830 downwards.
TTCCCCTTCCTGCCTCTGTGCATCATGGACTAAAACCATGAACCAAAAGACTGTATATCTCTTCTCTTTCAAGTTGCAGGTGTCAGGTATTTTGTCCTAGTGACAGAAAAGTGACTAACAGGAGTAGTCAGGCCTGGAGGCCTCTAATCTTGACCTTTCACATGCTCAGCATGCTAGCTCTTTGTCACCTCTTTGTTATAAGAGAGTGGCCAGGGTTGAGTATCCCTTTCCCCATGGCTCTGGTCCAGAAAAAGAGGAGGGACAAGGACAGTATAGTCAACTAGGAAGGGGTGCTGTCTCTCTCTGCAGCAGTCATCCCTGCTGACTTCTGGTTGTATTTCATTGGCTAGAGCCAGGTCATATGTTTACCTTGGGCCAGTCCCTAGCGGGTTGGAATGAGTGTGTCCTGATTGGCTATGTTAGTCCATGCATGCTTTGGGGTTGGGCACCAGACAATACAAATCAGAGTTTAGTGAGCAAAGAAGGGGATGATGAGGGGCAGGTAGCCTCTGTGGCTGCAGCTGAAGTTTTCTGAACACCTACAGTACACCAGGGTTTGTCCTAAGCCATTCACGTGTTACCTGAAGTCAGAATGCTATCGTCACTACTAGGGCTACAATCTAAACCCAGTGTCAGTGACTTGCCCACGGTCCCCTGGATAGGAGGAGGGACATGGCCTCTTTGAGTCACACTGTGGATTCCTTAGGCAGGACTGCCACGCAAGACGGGATGCCCCGTTCGATTAGAATTCTTCCAATATAAAGACCAGATTTCAGGATAAGTGTGTCTGTCCCAGGTACTGCACAGGACTCATCTAGACCCCCAAACTCATTAGCTGCTGCTCTGACATTAAATCAAACAATCCATCTGTTATTTCTGTTCACTAAATTTGCTGCTTCTCTTTGTCATTAAGCAGGAAGCCTAAGCAGCGGTGTGGGCTTCAGGTATAATTTATCTCCAAGATAAGCGCCGAGGAATAGGAATATCCCTCAGCTCCGTGAAACCTGACCCCTCAGGGATTAGCCTGTGCTTTCCTGTTTCGATAGAGAGATAGGCACAGGGAAATGTATCAGGCAAACACCTGTGTGGTTGTGGTGAACCACAGTGGGGAGTTTGGGGGCAGGAGAGTTCCTTCTGTCCCCACCAGTCAACCTGTGTCAAGGGAGGTTACTGACCCAACAGCCAGATCTTAAGGCCTCCAACAGCGGAAGTGGAAGTTTTCACTTGATGTGTCTTCATTCGGGAACGTTGGAGTAAATTGAATGAAAACACCCCGGGGTCAGAGGGATCTTGTCTGCAGGGTCCCAGCCGGGAAGAGAAGGCTGCATGTGGTCTAGGTGGGCTGCAGGGGAGAAGCCTTGGCTACAGGGGTTAGAGCCTGCTTGGGATAAGATGCAGCCAACCTGGGTTCAAATCCTCTCTCTGCTGGGATGGTGGCTAGGTTGCTTGGCCTTGCTGTTTCCAAACCATTGAGGGGATACACAGTCTTTATCTGACTGTAGGATCTCACAGAATGACGGAACAGAGAGGGTACCTGACAGAGGGGGTGGAGGATGGGGCACCGGGGGTGGGAAGAGTCCTGTGGGGAGTCTTTCTTCATCTCTCCTGCAAAGGGCTCTGGCTTAGATCTCGTTGACTTGAGTATTGTTTTCCCAGCTCTATGCCTTCCCTCCTTTCTCTTTTTCCTCCCCCCTTTTCCGTTTTTCTTGTTTTTCTCCTGTAATTAAACAGCATAAAGACTTAGCACTAGATGTCAGGCGGGCCTGGCTCTGCTCCAGTCCAAGGGCAAGACCCGGCGATGTGGAGAAGAGCTGCCCAGAGACCTGGGTCTCCCGTGCCAGGGGCGTGGGGTCTGGAGCCTTGGATGGGAGGGTGGGACAGGCAGCCTTGGCAGCAGGGCCAGGCAGCGGCTGAGTCAGAGCCCAGTCCTGGGCTGGAGGCACGAACACCCCGCACAGGGCTGCCCACAGGGCCTTGCAAGCCACGGAAGGCAGAAGCCTGGTGTCAGCACCGCCTGTAAACACCAGGGAGGGGAGCTGGGTCCCTGCTTATCTCGCATCTGCCACAGGCCCCTCCCAGGGATTTGGGGGTCAAAGCTCTGAGTAAATCATCCTCCCCCAGAACCTGGGATCCCCAGCCCTCCTCTGGGCCCTTGGCTCACACCCAGGGACATCTGCAGACACCACCTCTCCCCATTATCAGCCGTTCTCCTGCCTGCCAACTCCGCATGCGCTCTTCCCTCTGCCTGGAATGTGCTTGCCCTCTCCTCAGACCTCACAAGGCCAGGCTTCCTTGTCCTTCACATTTCAGCTCGTGTCACCCCCGTGGGAAGTGCCTCGGCTCCCTGGTGGTGCCCTACAGGACACTCGGCCTCCCATGAGCTGTCCCATGGGTCCCTGAGCTGCTTGGTGCCTCCCTTTGCCTGCCTGCAAAGACTGTGTCTGCCGCTGTGACCTGGTGTGGCCTCTGAGCCGGCCCAAGTGTTCAAGGAGGCTGACCTTCTTGGCCCATCTCCTACCAGCTGGGGCCCATCCCCTCCCAGCTGCAGCCACACTGTCCTCCTTCCTGTTTCTCTTCCACTCCAAGCCTCTGGGCAGCATGTGCCTGGAATGCATGTCCAAGCCCTCCCCTCAGTCACGCTTCAGCCATATTGCTCTCCCGTCCCACTTCGTGCCTTCACAGGATATATCGCTGTCTGACGTCATCTCGTTTCTTTATAGATAACTGACTGCCTTTTAGGTAAGTTCACAGCTGTGGCAGAGAAACCACAGCTTCTCCCAGCTTCCCTTGCAGCTAGCTACTGCCGCGTGCCTGAGTGCTGCCAGTGGGTTGAAACTGGGAGCTGTGTGGCAGACCTTGGGTCCTTCCTGGAGACTTAGTAGGTACCTGCCCTTCATGTAGCATCCTTTCTTCTCCACTCTGCTACCTGGAAGACAGACAGAAAGGCTGGAGCAGTGACCTCCATATTGGGTCATAAGAAGGAGCGTCACCCAGGAATGGCAGAATAGTGTGCAGGAAGGAGCCAGAGACACTGAGCGCTTTGTAGAATTGCCACTCACCTCTCTTCCCCACCTACATCTGGACTGTATTCATACAAGAGAAAAACAAACTCCTTTTTGTTTGTTGTTGATTTGTTATATTTTGAGTAATTTTTTTGAGTACCAGGAATCTAACTCAGGACCTTCCACTTGCCAGGCAGGTATGGAGCCACTGAGCTACACCCCAGACCCTTGACTACATTTGTGTACTGTGAGCATTCCAATCTGACATGAGTGTCAGCCGGTACAGAGCCTGGGTCTTTGTGCTTTAAGAAACAGTCTTTGGGACTTTAGTTATCCCAGGCAAAACTTTAGTTAGAATAATCAGAAGAGCCCTAGGCCAGAAAGGGAAAAATACATTCTTGAAGCCACCCAGCAGGGAGAGACTGAGCTAGAGTTTGACCCCAGGGACACAGATACTAACCCCTAACCCTCATTTCTCAAAACTCTGCTTAAGTTGCTGCTAGGCCTGCCCCAGGCTCAGCCAGGACTCCAGGCACTGAGATCTCTACCCACTCTACTCTCGGACCCAGAGGATGCTGGGAATGCAAGAGAAAAGCCCACTGCAGGATCATGAGGGTGGAATCCCAGCCAGGTGCGAACCCTAAGGAAGAACCCACCCCTCGGCCTCAGTGTCTCCACAGAGCAACAGGCCCCATCACAGTCCTGTGGGTTTCCTTAGTGGCTATGTTTCAATTGCCTGACCCCCGTGGAGGCCACAGCACAGTCCCCACAGAATGAGGCTTCTGTGTCACTGCTTATCTTCAGTGCTAGGGAGGTGGCCTACTTGGTGTAAACTTCCGGATCAGTTCTGGGTTCAAATTCAAGACCCGCAGTGGCCACTGTGTGGTCCTGAGCAAATCACTGCCCTCGTGTTTCATCTGGTCACTGTCCTGCCTTCATGTTGTTAATGCACAAGTCTGAGCAGCCTTTAGTGCCAGGGACTCCTGATGACAGAGTGGACAAGGGGCTTCCTCTCCTGCCACCAGCAACAGAAAGACACACAGAAGTACGGACCACTCTTCCTGGAACTTGTCTCTCCTGTCTCCTGCCAAGGCTGTGCCACTGCACCCGGCAGTCTCAGCCTGATGGAGCCATCTCCTGGGATGCCACCCTTGCCAGAAGTTGGCTAAGTTCAACCCAGGGTGAAAAACTCTCTGTGGTGCCTTTGCATTCTTGCCCAGTATCCCGTTCACCTCTGGACTGTCCTCTTCCCAGCGGGCCTTGGCTCAGCACCAAGGGGCCTGGCATATAGTAGGTGCGCACAAAATACTTGCTCCGTGGGTCTGTGTAGTCAATTTCAAATGTCCCTCATCATTTATGCATTAATGTAATGTATGTCCACCCACAGCAGCTTCCCTGAATATTTTCTGTGGCCCGTGTGACATGCAAGCAAGACTCATTCGGAAGGGCCTGATGTGGAGGCCATGGTCTGAATAAAAGTACTGCCAGAGGGTCTTATGGTGCAGACTGGTCTCTTGAGCAAGTGGTACCCTCTGGTGCCTCAGTTTCCACATCTGTGAAATGGGCCTCACAACAGAAATTACCTCCTAACAGGCCGCTTAACCATGGGCTGGATCCTTTTCTGCAGTGGGGTGTCCTGTGTGTCCAGCTATACCCCTGGGCTTCACCCACTAGAAGCCAGAGCATCTCCCAGTTGTGACAGCACAGAATGTCCCCACATGAGAAGCATGACCTCTTGGGGTGACCTAGTGGTCAAAGGAGATGCTTTGGGACACGTTACCTGGCATAGGCTGGCACTGGAGCTGCCCAGGAGATGGGTGGTGTTGTCTGGCCTCATGTGTGGCTGACTCACTGTGCCTCGGCTGCTGGTCCCAGGCAGCGATGGCTGGTCTCTGGGCTTCAGATCCTTCGCTGGTCAGATGGGGTGGTCACTACCTGGGGTTCCCAGGAAACGCCATGCAGCACTCAGGATGCCGTAAGACCTGGATGGCCGAAATTCTAAGGGTGAGGTTGGGGACAGTGGGGGTGCAAGGGAGGGGTCTGGGTGTCCTGTGTCCTGGGGCCCTGGACCCTGCCCTATACCACAACCACAGACACCCCACTAGGAGGAAGCTGGCTCCCCTGGTAGGTCATTTAATAATTAAGCTGGAAAAGGGGTGACAAGGCTGAAAGGCCGGCAGTGACCAGGCTTGGCCTTGCTTGGCTCTGGTGACGTGATGGCCCTGGGATCATGGCCTTCTTGAGCCTATAAACAAGGGGGTGGGTCCCAAGACAGGCAAGGCCAGGCCAAGGTCTGCGCTGGTGGCCTCCTGCTGGAGTCACACAGGGGCGGGGTTTGCCCCACCGCAGGGGTGCTGGGGAGCGGGGAGGCATCCAGGGAAAGCTCCTGCCTCCACTGCACTTACGGGCATCTTGGCTTCTTCCTTCCTTGAGCATTTAGTACACACACCACAGACCCCAGCACTGGTCCCTTCCCAGAGGGCCAGACCCTGTCACCGTGATGGCTGAAGCCCAGGTGAAGAGTCGGAAGCCTCTAGAGTTGAGTCACCAGGCCCTGGGCCCAGGTGGATCCGAGCCAGGCTGGGCTCTGGGCTCTGACTCGTAACCCCCAGGCCTCCCGCCTCTGTTGCCCCTTCCTCCATCTCTGTCTCTGTCTCTCTCTGTCTCTATTTTTAACTTATTTCCCATTCTCTCTCCTGCGTCTCTCGGTTCTCTCTCTCTGGCCAATTCGGGCCATCTTCCTACTTGTGTTCTCTGTCTCTCTTTCTGCCTCTCCACCCCTCTCCCTCCCTCACCGTTTCCTGCCCCCTCCATCTGTCCCTGCGTTTCCTCCCCCCCACCCCCACCTCCCTCAGAGCGCCCCACCTCTGTCTCTCTGCAGCCAGCCCTGTCCCCACGCCAGCACATCATGTCCCTGGTCAGACCCTGACGTCAGGCGGGGCCTGGCGGGCGGCCACGGGACGCTGCTGGGCAGACAGGCAGAGGGAGCGCACACTTCCCAGTCCCCGCGGCCGCGTGGCCACCTGCCCAGCCGGGCGCAGTGCGGGGCCACAGTCCTCCTGCCCTGGCCTTTGCTGGCCTCCTAGAAACTGGGGCTGCAGGCCACCTGCCTTTTTTTCCTGTGGACTCACGGCCACAATAGAGAGAGCCCCGTCTCTGCTTGCTGCTAAGGGTGAGGGACAGCAAGGAGCCCTGCCTGTGCGTCCCCAGCCAGGTCAGCCTCCCTGTGACACGCGCCCATCCAGGCACCTGCCTCTCAGGCCTTCAGGGTGAGCCCAGGTCTCCCAGCATCAAAGGTAGTGCCACTCAAGGAGGGTGGCAGAACTGGGGACACTGGGGTGTCGCAGTGGTGGGAACATGGCTGGGGATTAGCGGGCAGGGACATGTGGGCCTCCGGGGACACCAGGTAGAAGGAAGGCCTCACCCCAAGCTCAGACAGGGCCCTGCTGAGAAACTCTCCCTGAGCTCCTGGTCCCAGGGCCATCTGAGCTCAAATAAGTGGTTTTTAAAAAATGTAATATTTCTTGTTTGGTTTGTTTGGGTTTTTACCCCCCTGGATTTCAAAGCAAGGCAGTTTCCTTGAAGGACGCCTCCCTGAACTTCCCGATTTAAAAATAGGATCAGAAGGACCTGGGTCAAACCTAGCCGTGGGACCTTGGGCCATGCTTTTACTCCCTGAGCCTCAGTTTCCTCATCTGTCAAGTAGGCTAATAAAGGAGAGTGCTGCCATGAGGAGAGTGAAGCCTGGCCCACAAGGCACAGGTGAGGGTTTGCCTTAGAAAGAGGCCTCTGTGCCATGGACTTTTCTTCTTGTTTGTCTTGTTCTCCTTTAAGGAGATTCATCAGAGGACAAAAAGGAAATAAGAAAAGTCACCCAGAGAGTTCTGGTTTTCACAAAAATCCAGTTCAGCTGACATACTCATATTGAGACCGTACTGTTGCCTGCCTTTCCATGGGAAAGAAGCCCGACTTGCAGTGTGTGTCACAATACCTTTGCTTATTATTCTGTGTGTTCTCCATATGCCCACTGGGGCGTCCACAGGGTCCCTCCCACCCTGCACCTGCTTCCCCTTCTCCACAGCCAGGGGTCCCATTGCTTCTCCTTGGCTTGGTTCTAAATCATCTTCAGACACATGATCTCCAGTGTCCCGTCCTGCCCTTCTTCCTCTGTCATTTCTTTCAGTCACTCAATTATTCAGAATAACTGTGTGGAAACTTGGACCCTACGACCAAGAGGAAGGAGAATGTAAGGAAGTGGCATTGACTGGAATCTCCTCCCTCCCGGCTCTGGGAGCCCTTCCTCAGGGCTCGTCGGAGCCTCTGAGGGTGTTTGTGTCCCGGTGCCATCTTCACCTGCCTTCCCGGCATGCGGGAGATCTAGAGGCAGAGACGGCCATGCCTGCCTCTCCCCACCCCCAGTAGCCTGCACGCACATAGTAGGTCTACACTGAATATCCCCTAAATGAATGAATGAATGGTTTTACAAGAAACTGTCCAAGACACTATTGTGTCTTCTGACCTATTTTTCACACAGTGCACCGGGTACATCTTTCCACATCTTATACCGCAGCAAGCCCGGCCTTGGATTTTCAAGTCTGCACAGAGGCGCCGCAGTAAACATCTCTCTGATGTTGACCAGAAGCTGCTTCTTGCCCCAACTGGGAAGCTCCTTTTCAGAGGCAGATCTGTTAATAAATCCCATGTGATCCCCTGTGCCGAGCCCTCCGGCCGTTTACTATTAGCCCAATATTTCACTGGCTACATGGGCCCATTGTTTTCAGAGACAAGTCAAGATTTACTGTCTGTCCTTGACATCGTGTTTTTCCAGAGAAGCTTAAAACTGAAGAACTCAGCCCTCCCCGCCCATTTCCGCCAGTTAAAGGTCTGTAGATTCTCTACAGTTGGGAAGCTCTGTGTAACCCTTACCTCCCTGGCTGCATCGCTGTGCAGTCCTAGCCCTTCCCGCCTCAGGGCCTTTGCTCTGGCTGCCTGGAATAGCTGCCCTCCGATATTTGCTGCCTTGTTTCCTCATCTGTTTTAGGGCCCCGCTCAAATGCTGCCTCTCAACCATTTTTCCTAACGAACACCTCAAACTCATCCACCCAGTTTTTGTTTCTTCATAAGACATCATGTGAGAGCGCAGTGTGCGACGCTGTTATAGTAACATTTTAGGGGCTGTCGATGTCCATCTCCCCTGCTCTGAGCTCAGGGTTCTGTTTGCTAAATCACATGAGCCCAGCACCTCTGATAGGCCTGGGAGCAGCACAGGATATGAGTCTGGGGTACTCTGGTTTCTGGCGTCTCCTTCACAGCCAAGAGCCGGACCTCATCACGAGGTCACCCAGGACTCAACACCAAGCACCTGTGCCATGGCCTGACCTGTCTCAGGCTCTGAGGCAGGAGCGTCCCTCCTTCCCGGCAAGGAGACATAGCCACCTCGGTCACCACTCCATGCTCGCCCTGGAGGGGCTGCACAAAGGGGCCACAGGCCCAAGGACATGGTCTTCCTTAGCCCTTGCCGAGCTGACTGACCCATGAAGACAGCACATATGGGACAGTGACTACCGTCGTTACTTCTCGCTATCCTCTGCTCCTTGTGGAGGAGACAGAGCAGAATGGAAGCCTTTCTGCTTCCTCCGTGAGCCCAACCCAGCCTTTGCTAGGGAGCTGCTTTTTGTCTTTCTCCGGCTGCCTGGCACCTCGCCCACACCTAAGGGACTCTCCTGTCTTCCCGGCCATGCATCCCCAGGGGACACAGCGGAAACATGCTTCCCCAGCCTCTCTGTGGCATTAGTACAGACCCGTGACCTGGGCTCGGCCAACCAGATGTCCCTGCTCCAGGAATCCTCTTGGAAGAGCACAAGAGGCCAGCAGAGATGCAGCAAGGACCCAACTTTGAAAGCCAGGTATAGAGAGGGCCTAAATGTGAGGCCCAGGTGTAGCGCTTGCCCTCAAAAGTGCCACGGAGGGGGTCACTGGGTCACAGGTGGATCATGTGCTCATCAGGGCGGCTCTCACCAGCAGTAGGGCTGGGGTTAAGGTTAGGGGATTGTGGAAACGTCCATCCAGGATGAGGAGAGTGGTTTGCAAAACCAGGGACTTGGGTTCTTTTCTTCTTATTGCTTCGGCCCAAAATGGCTGCTCAGATTTTGACAACTGCATCTGCCTTCCAGGCAACAGGAAGGAGGATGGGAAGACAATATCTCTTCCTGAGGACAAGAGCTGGAAGTTACTTATATCCTATTGGCCACAATTTAAGTGAACAGACTCATCTAGCTGCAAGAGAGGCTGGGAATGGTACTCCTTCCTCAACCCAGGTGTACACATGCCCAGCAAGAGCTTAAATTTTTTTATATTAAGGAGAAGAGAGAGAAGAATTGAAGAGAAACAGTTCTCTGACACAGTAAGCGACCATTAAAAATCATGTCCAGGTTGGGCGTGGTGGCTCACGCCTGTAATCCCAGCACTCTGGAGGCAGAGGCAGGGGGATTACTGAGTTTGAGGCTTACCTGGGCTACATAGTGAGCTCAGGGCCAGCCTGAACTACAAAGCCAGACTCTGTCTCAAAAAAAAGAAAAAAAATCATGTCCAGGACGATTCTGTAGTAACCTGGAAACTATGATTTTGTAGAGTTTGGGAATGACATGATTTGAAATTGTATACATAGCAAAATTATAATTTTAATAAAGTTTCAAAAAGAGAAAGCTATTGCGGGCAAAACTACCAGAAAGCTAGCTTTTGTGAGTGATCCAATAAAAAATTTGATTTTTTTCTGTTATTTATTTAAAACTTTCAATAACTGAGCAAACTTAACTTTCCCAAAGAAAGAGCCCTGGTGCAGACAACATGGTCCACAGGAGCTGCATGCAGTTCGGGCGGCACCGATCTGCCCCTCGTTGTCACAGGTGGGGAAAGAAGCAGTGAAATCATCTCTAGTCGGAGGCACCATGATTGTGAATGGAGAAAAATCGAAGGAAAGGACAAAAAATGACTCAGGAAAGTGGAACTCACAAGTGGGACTTCTCCCAGGTCCAAGTCACAGCTTCGCAAACCGCAACACCCACCCGTTCTCATCTGAAATCAGGGCGCGGGGCGGGGGCATCCACACAGAGCAGTGGCTGGGTGGAACAAAATTTAAATTTTCCCTCCATCCACCCATCCATCGACCACACAAAGCAGGTGCTAAAGCAGAAGTGTCTCTTTGCACCCAAGGGAGCTGTGCCGAGCACTGGTGATGAGCAGGCACTGTGTCCAGCACACCGCCGGACCCTTCGCTCCTGAACCTCCCAAACGCCCGAGGCCAGCACCGCCATCACGCTGGGTCAGATACGAGGAGCAGGTCAGCCTGCCCACAGCTCCCTGTATGAGCCCAAAGGTTCTGGCTCGGTTCTGCGGTCCAAACCCCTGGGAAGCCGTGAAAGCCCAGCTTCTGAGGGACCCCAGAGACCCAGCAGATCAAGCTTGGTTCTAGCATCAATCAGAGCTTGGCTTGAATCTCGGCTCTTCTGCCCCTTGACTGTGTGGCCCAGTGTCAGTGAGCACCTCTCAGAACCTTGTCTGTCTTCTGCAAAGGGGTGGCAGGAGTCCCTGTCTCACAGGATGGCCGTCGGGACCCAGTGAGATGCTCTGTGTCACAGGCTGAGAATGAGGCCTGCTGTTCAGTCAGCACTCGTTAAATGTCTCTTGCTTCTGTTATTTTGCACAAGCTTTGGGCACCCTTGTGTCTGTTTGTACTTATGTGTGTGTTAAAGCTCCTTAACTGATTCTGATAGGCCGCACTATCCACCCCTCCACCCACCCACACGTCCCATTTACTTAATAGAGTCTAAGTGCCCAGTGGGGGCTTGAGGCTCTGAAACTGTAGATTTGGTGAAGATATAGACTCTCATCTCACAGAACTGATATATTAAGCTGGAAGAGCAGACTAGAAAGCCACAGCTAGACACTGGGAGAGACACAATAGCTGGAGGGATGGCGGGGATGAGGCTCCTCCTCCAGGTAACGTCCCCAGCCTCCCTCGCCCCCCTCAGTCCTCCTGCCAGCCCAACCACCCCCCGGAGCAGGTGCCAGAAGACTCACCTTGTTAGCTACGTGTCACGTGACACGCGAGTGCTCCAGGCAGCCAAGGCCGAGTCTTGTGTGTCTGTGTCCTCAGAGCCCAGACCGGCCTCTGGGAAGCTCGGCCGGGGTGTAATGTGATGAGTGAAATGATTACTGGTTGTGCATTTCTTGCTTTGGTTCCTCTTGGCTTCTGTCCGTCCTGCTGGCACAGTGGGAAAGGACCTTGTCTCTTACTTTTGCTCTCCAGGTCTGACACTGCCAGGCCTAGGAGAGGCACCAAGAAATGCACGACACCGATAAGCAGACTTTGCTTTACCTGTGTCTCCCACAGGACTGGGAGTCTGAGGTCTGGAACCGAGTCTGGCTTGCTTCCAGTTCCTCTGAGGCCAGCACAGGCCTCGGAGCATAGGAAGCATTGTAGGTATTTATTGAATGGATGGGAGGCTGGACGGACGGATGGATGGATGGATGGATGGATGGATGGATGGATGGATGGATGGATGGATGGGAGGACAGATGGATGGTTATATGGTGGGAGGATGGAGGGGAGGATGAGGAGAAGGATGGATAGATGATGGATGGATGGATGGATGGGCAGATGGGGAGATGGATGGATGGAAAACGTCTATATCGACAGACCAGTGGAGGAATGATGGAAGGCTGAATACACAGTGGATGCATGGGACAAACAGGAAGTGTGGGTGGGTAGATACTGTTTTTCATTACGCACACCCAGTCATCATTTTAGAGAGTTAAAATCATTTGAGAAAACTAAAAACAAGGCCAGAATAACTAAGCCAGAGCTTTTATGGCAGAGCAGTTTAGGAGAAAAGAAAATGTGAGAAACACGGACTTCGGAGCCTCTGATCCCCTCAAGTGGACAGTGGCTCGCAGAGGGATGGGTGGGGAGAGCATAGCTAAAATGGCGGCCACTGGAGCAGGGCAGGCACTGGGGTTCCCGCAGCAGGGAAGGCGAGGAGGCTGCTCCTGGAGGGGAGCCTGAGAAGGCAAAGAGGCTGCCGGGAGCCCTTGTTCCCCTTCCCTGCGTTGCCTCGGGGAGCCTCCCAAACCAGCTGGTCTGCCTCTTTGGAGGCAGAGGGAGCGGCCAGGCCTCTAACTGCCTTTCTATGTCGGACATCTACCACCTAGAAGCACGCTGGACCTCGAGCCTTGGAAACCGTCCTTCAGCCACCAAGATTCACCGGTGACACTGAAGCTGTCTGCGCCAGGGCGTTCCACCTTCCTGGGGAGCGGCGCACACGGAGGAAAACGGCCCGGCTGACATGACTTACGGCAGTGGCGGCCCAGGGACCTGAAGCTGAAGACCGGGTCAGGGCCAGGTCCTGCAGAACCTTGCAGGCCCTGAAGGACGAGGGTTTGACTGGAGGGCCACGTGGAGCACCCGGCAAAGCAAAGCATCGCAAGCAGCACTGGGGAGGGCTTCCTCAAGATGGGGCCCCAGAGCAGCCTGGCTAGCGCTCCAGCCAGTCTATACGGAGCACCCACTGAGGGGTGGGCGCCGAGCCCTTCCAGGGTTCAGGGTGAGCCACGCAGTCAGCCCTGCCCTCCAGGGGCCAAGGCTCCCACGGGGTACACGAGAACCCCAGGGAAGCACAGCTCTGGGGGCGAGCGTGGCCGGGGTAACAAGGGCATCCGGGTGAGTGGAGGAGGAGCAGTGGGCAGATGCAAGCCAGAGGGGGCTCAGGGAGGAGGGGTCTCGGCTTGGAGAAAATCAAGACCCACTGGAAGGGCGCGCGAGGTCACAGGCGAGTCCTCAAAGCAGCTCTGGAGGGCAAAGGTGTCCATCTCTGTCTTTTTGTCCCTCTCTGTGTGTCCCTGTCCCCTCCTCTCTCTGTGTCTCCGCGTGTCTCCGAGAGAACCCGACGGTCCCTCCGGTCCCCCCGTGTCACTCTCAGCCCCTCACTTTCTCATTGTCTTATTCCCCCCACCCTGGCCATCTACACAAGAACCCGGTGAGGGACGAGGGTACCAGGGGAAAACCCCCGGCGGTGGGCAGGAAGCAAGGTCAGGGGACACAGGGACAGCTGAGCACAGGGACAGGCAGTGACTGAATGTTCTGTTTTGGAAAGACAGCCTGGTCAGGGCCGAAGGTGGCTGGCCACGAAACCCGATAACCTGGCCACACTCTGCCCTGGCGGGGCCTCTGGCCAGCAGCCCATGGCTGGCAAGGGCCAGGCAGATTTTCCCGAGGGAGGTGGAGGGGGGCGGCGAGGCGCCTGGGGACCAGCAGGAAGGGACGCGCACTAGCCAGCTCTCCGGGAGCCCTTCTCCGGCCTGCACACAAAGGCCCTGCCTGTCCTCGCGGGCTGGAAGCACACGCTGTGCCCCCGCGCTGATCTCCCTGCTCCCTCTCAAGCTGGGCCCTGTGATTTCAGGTGGCGGAGGCTGGAGCCAGAATGCTACCGCCTGTGACCTTGCACAAGGTCCAGAGCTTCTTCCACTCTGAGGGAAACAGAAGAACCCTCCGTGCCCCTGAGTACTGTTAAGATGTGTAAAGTGCAACAGTGAGGTCTGGTACATAGTAGATACTGAACAAAGTAGGCTGACCAGGCACAGAAGTTGGGTTCAGACCCTTGCCTGGCCCCTCCTGGCTCTGTGCCTATGGCCAGGCCTCTCTACACCTCTCTCGGCCCTCATGAAAAGTGACCTCACTGCCCCTGCAGCCAAGCCGGGAAGTAGGTGGCAATCCCAGTAGCATGGCAGAGAGGACGCACAGCTCAGGGTTCTCATACCCAGGTGTGTGACCTAGGACACGGGACTGGCCTCTCTGGTGCTTAGTTTTGCCAACTGTAGAAGGGGTGCAATTGTAGTTCTCCTGCTGCTCAACCGATGCTCACAGCAAGGGCTCAGGGAACAGAACTGCTCCAGCCGAGAGCTGAGGGGTGGTGCCCCAGGAGATGCCCTGCTGCCACTTGTTGCCACTTGTGTGATGACAGATGTCACCTCTCCTGACCTCAGGTCCCTATGGAATAGACGCTATAACAGTGACCCTCCCGCTCATGATGGTCCCGCAGCGTAACCAACGTGAAGGGCCAGGATCCTGCCAGGCGCTCGGCGAGGCCACTGGACCTCTTCAGGAACAGGTGAGAAGGTTGACACAAACCTGTAGGGGACATGGGAGCAGCCCCGGTCGTCGCTGTCTCCTCACAGTGCCTTAGAGTCACCCAGACTCTCAGCCGAGCAGCAGGAGACCCATCAGCGTCACCCTGAGGTCAGGTCCCAACCTCTACCAGACTTCTGCCCACTTCCCGCCTCTACTGGGAATTGAACTCAGGACTTTTGCACTAAGCCAAAATACTGTGATGAGCCAGGGCCTTATTAAAGCACTAAGTTGCCCAGGCCAGATTTGAACTCTCAATCCTCCTGCTTCAGCCTCCCAGAACGCAGTGAATACAGTTGTGAGCCACTGCGCCCAGGTTCCTCGGTCCTTGCCTTTCTCAAACAGTATATTTTACTTAATTCTCACTACTTACCCCCTGGCCTCCCCCAGAGCCACAGGATCTGCCCTAGGAGGGCAGGGTCGGCACCGGCCCACGCACAGGGACAGGTGAGTACAGACTGCCTGTGTCACCGGGGACACCTAGCAGGCCGACGTGGGACCCAGAGACGCAAAGGGGACTCCTGCAGGCCACGGATGGCATGAGCACGGAGCAGGGTGTGGTGTTTCTCAGTGGAGCAGCAGGTGGGGCGGGGGTGACAGAGAGACCCCAGGACGTCCTGCTGTCCTGATTTCTGCCCGGGGCACCTGCAAAGCTGGGGCTGCCCTTCAGAAAAGGATCCTCAGAGCCTAGTGTGGCACAGCTAAGGGCGCTGCCTCCAGGCACCGCTGCAAGGATGGCACATAGATAGGCCCCACTTTCTTGTCACCAATCATGTCAGGGATTATTAGGGAACTCTGAGCAGCATGTCACAGCCCGAACCTCGGTTTCCCCATGTGGAAGAACAACACCTCTAAAGACTGGTTAAAACGATGGCATCCAGTAGGTGCTTGGTCAGAGCCGGCCCAACCTCATCCTGTCCCCACCCTGGCTGCCCCCTAGGGCACCGTGTGGAGGGTGTTATTTTTAACTGTGGCTCCCTGGCCCTAGCCGCAGCTCAGGCTCTGAGGGCTGTGGTGGAAGACCACAGAGCGAGCCAGAGCCCGGCTCCCTCACCACCTGGATAGCGAGGTGTGCAAACTTCAGGGAGACCGCCTCGGGCCGGGCCCTGCCTGGTGACCCTATGTGCAAACCTATGTCATGCCACCCGGCGCTGTTTGTAAACAGTGCTGACCTTTCCTGAGCAGGTCATGTGGGGAGGGAGGAGGGCTGTGCCCAAGGCCTAGCCCCACCCCAGGAACCGCGGGGACCCCGGGCCAGCTCGGGGGCAGAGCCAGGCGCTGGGCACACTAGCCCCTCCTGGCGGTTTCAACACCTCTGAGCACTTCACGACCGAGCAGCCTGAGGTATTTTTAAACCCTGGCCATGGCCAACCCTTGTCACGCTCCCGTCAGGCTTGGATCTAGTGTGGGTCCCAGTGAGGGTAGCGGGAGCTTTGAGGTTCATTGAACAACAAACAACAAATTTCATCACATTCCAGGACCTGAGGGCCTACTGTGCACCAGGCACTGCTGCAGGAGTTTCCCAGGGGCCAGCCTCCCAGCCTGTCCCCAGAGGGCTCACACACAGTTGTGCCGCTCAAGATGGCGACTGTACTTCACAGTTCCGCAGGCCCCTGCGCCTGGGAGCCGTGAGGCAGCCAGGGAGGGCCGGCGGCCTGGGGACAGGGTATACACGCTCAAACCCTGTCTGCCAGGGTGGCGCTATGACCACAAAGAAATCAGCCCGTACCCAAAGAAGCTACCTATCGAGGTTTATGAGAGATTTTGTGCAAAAAAAAAAAAAAAAAAAAAAAAAAAAAAAAACTCTTGACTTTTAAATGTTGGCAATGAAATTTTTACAATGTTGGAAACATTCTGGGAGCCAAAGGCAGCCATTGTGCACTGGACGCAGCCTGCAGAGGTGCCGACACAGACAGCCTGTGCCCTTGCTGCAGCCACTCGCGCGGGAGGAGTCACCAAATGCAGCCGCGCCGTGACTCTGGCTGTGTGTGTGTCCCGGCTGCTCAGGCCGCAGGGAGAGGCGGAGCTTCGTGCCAGGGTCCTTCAGGGCCGGCCAGCTCCTCCTGGCCCTCCGTCTGCAGGCTAATTGCTATGTGCAACTTCCATTAAACATTCAATGATTTAAACTTGGAATTAAATAAATTATAATAAAAACAAAGGTAACAACCGCTCCAAACTCATCACTTTGTAATTTACCGCTGTCTGTGCCCCCGGGCTCGCACGGCTGTTGCATCTTGTCATTGCCTGCGTAGTTTGCGGTGGAGATGGCGCATTTGGCGCCATCCGGCCCACGGGGGAGCCCTGTGGGGCTGGAAGCCGCTGAGGCGGGAATGTCTCCACCACAGGGCCTGGCACCTGGGATCATCTGGTGGCTCTTGCCAAGAGAGGGGCAAACCAGATGAAAACGAACACACTGCCAAGGGGGCACCATGAAGGGTGGAGGAGCAGAGTGCCAAGACGGGCGGTCAGGGAAGGCTTCTCCAGGACGTGAGGTGTGAGCAGAGGAGAGACTTGGGGAAGCGAGGGAAGGAGCCGGCCAGAGAGCAAGGCAGAGAAAGTTCAGCCAGGAACATGGAGTTTCTGCAAGGGGGCAGGGACTGGCTCAGGGTGGGAAGCAGACAAGTGTGGCAGGAACAAGGCAGAGTGGGTGGAGATGAGGTTGGGGAAATGGAAAAGGATCGCATTATACAAGGTCTTACAAGCCAGGGGAAGGAGGAGGATTTTCACCTTAGGAGAGGTGGGCAGTCCCGGGGATTTTGTAGAAGGGAGTAAGAAGACTGTAACCCTTTTGAAACATTTCGGCTGGCTGTGTGGGTACAGTGAGGAGTGCAGGGAGGCAGAGCAGCAGGGAGGAAAAGCTGCTGTCACAGTCTGGGTAGGCACTGGCACCAGCAGAGTATGGAGGCTATGCAAGTGGCAGCGATGACGGCACTTGGAATGAGCTGTGGTCTGTTGGTACCCACCGTGGGTTGGCATCCGAGGACACACAGGTCTCTTAGGTTAGATGACATGGCATTTGCACAGAGCCCGCCCACACCTCCTGTGTCAGGACACCTACCCCAACATGGCTCTGTTGTTCACCAATGGCAACCAGACAAAATGGATGTATGTTCAATGCAAGCACAAATATGTAAAAACCTTTCTGATCTGAGGTTGGGTGGATCCACGGATGTGGGATCCACGGATGTGGACTCCATGGGTGGCTGTCCAGGCAATGGGGCTTGTGATGGAAGGAAGGTGTGGAGCTCCAGAAGAGCACCACCCACACAGTGCCCTGAGCACCCTGGGGATACCATGCCACTTCCTGTGGCTGTAGGACCTGTGGGCCCAATCGGGGTTTCGGGAGGAAATGAACATGGGCTCTGTTCTGAGGGGTGTGAGGTCCTGGTGACACCCAGCAGAGGTGCCAGCTTGCCAGATGGCACTGCAGTCAGGTAGAAGATGGCCACAGAGACCATGTCCCTCCTGTCACAGCACCCCCAGGGGCAGTGCCGGGGGAGGCCTGTGTGCCACAGGGAACGCAGGCAGAGAACGGAGGGAAGGATGGTGTAGATGGAATGGCAGGGCAAGGCCTGGGGACAAGGACAAACACAGAGCTCCTCCCCACTCCATCCATCTTGCCCTCTTCTTTTGCGGTGCCAGGGGTGGCAGCCAGGGCCTCGTGTGACCTGAGCATACATACTACCCCTCAGCCACTCGCCGGCCAGGCGACAGTCTTTCTTCAGGGTTCCAGTGAGGGCAGAGAAGCTAGGGGAGCACAGCACGGTCACAGAAGGCCACCCCTGCCGACCCAAAGGAGAGGACCCTCAGAGGGATGAGGTGTCAGCAGGTGAAGGCCTCAAAGGCCGCCTGAGCAAGGAAAGGCTGTGATGACTTGTGGCCTTTGGCTGCCCAGGTGGACAAGCCCCTGCCGCCCCCAGGGGCTTCCACCCCAGTGGAGATGCCAGCCCATAGCCTGGGTCAGGCCAGCCAGTTTCTTGGAGAATTTTTTTCTATTTTTCTTTTGCCAATAAACCAAGAAAACAAAGGGGGAGGGAAGAGGGTCGAGGGAATATTCCACAAACTTTGTTTGTCTCCGGATTCCCAGCATCAGGATGGGCCAGCGGGTACTCCTGGGATGGGAGCACAGCCGAGGTGACCACGCATGGCACGGGCTTGAGTGACCACAGGGCCAGTACCCAGCTCCCTCCCCAAGAGGCCAACCTTTCCCCTCGGGCTCTTCTGCCACAGACTTGCTGTGTGACTTTGTCTCTCTGAGCCTCGGTGTTCTTACCCATGCAGAGACACGATGGCACCTCAGAGTCCCTCTTCTGGCCCTTGGAATTGCCAGGGGACAAAGAGAGAGAAAACCAGCGGTGACCCATCCAGTAGCTGGCACCTGCCACTCTCCCAGGGATGCCAGGTGCCAGTGGTCACCCGCAGAGTTGTTAATCATCGAGCACTTGCTGCGTGCCAGGCTTCGGCCCCTGTGTGCTTCCGTAGGCTTCGTCCCCTCCGCAGGGGACAGCTTGTTACTGTGGCTGTTGTTTTGCTTTGCGGTGCTGAAGATGGAACCCGCGGAGCCCCACGCTATATCCCCACCCCTTTTTCTAGTCCGACAGGGTCTTGCTGAGTAGCCTGGGCTGGCCTCAGACTTTGCATCCTCTTGCTTCGGGCTGTCAAGGAGCAGAGTTTACAGATGTGTAAACCTCGCCCGGCTCAAGCCAGGACCATTATCAATTTCATTTTACAGGCAGGGAAACTGAGTCTCTAAGAGGACCTGGCCTGGCAGAGGGAATGTTGCTACAAGCGACACTGCTGTGGGCGGAACCCACGTCTGGCCTTGAAGCCTGCTCTTCGTTGCATCCTGCCTGCCCGGAGGTGAATCTGGCTGCAGAACTTGGGGCAGTAGTGCTCGGTGCGGACCTCAGCGTCCCTGCTGGAGCCGGCAGCGTCCCTGCCATAGCCTCGGCCTGGGGTGCAGACAGGACACAGATGGGCTGCTCGGGAAGCCCGGGGCCCAGAGAGACAGGGCCATCCCGCACCAGTCTCGGCCTTTCTTTTAGATTGGGAACCCAGCCTGGTACCCATGTCATCAATAATCGCGCCCAAAAATAGTTCACTGGGCCAGCCAGGGTGGAGGGCCGGGACGTCCTGTTCCCGTCGGCTCTGGCCAGAGTGACCGTGCACTTGGCCTCCCAGTCTAAGGCTGCTGGAGGGGAGGGCTGAGCTGGCCCTGCCCGAGGTTCATTTGTGGGAACGAGCCAGGCTCCCAGGCACCAGCGCCTCAGCATCAGGCACCATGCAGCTTCCGGAATCCGCTGATGGTGAGGCGGAGAGCGGCTGGGCTGGACCAGCATCCTGCCAGTCTCCTGGGGAGGGCAAGAGCACTGGGTCTGGAGTCTTACAGGGGCGGGGTCAAATCCGGACTTGGACATTTCCTTGCTGTGTGACTATAGGAAAGTCACTTTCCCTTTCTGGGCTTAGGGTTTCTCACCTGGAAAACGGGGATAAATATTTTGTACTGCGGTTGATATACACAAGGGACAGCTTGTACACTTTGCATGTTTATCTGTTTTCTGCTCCTCCCCTCCCCGCCCCTGAAACGTGAGCTCCACCAGGGAGATCTTTGCCTGCCGTCCTACCCGCCACGGTGTAGGGCAGGGACTCAGTGATCTGTGTCGAATGAGTGAATGAGTGAATGAAAACCTCAGGTCCCCAGGCAAGTGCTCCAAACCTCCCCGCACTCTCACGGCACTAACACGTGTGTTCGAGAATGACTTGAGGGGGACTGTGCCCTGCAAACGATCCCGAAGAGGAAGCAGCTCAAGTGTGCCAGGGAGAAGTAGACTCCAGAGGAAGGCAGGGCTGTGCCAGCGCCCCAGGAACACAGGAGTGGGGCACAGCGCCGAAGCTCCTGGGCCAGTTGGCAGAGGGGCCGCTGGCTGCCAGGGCCTCCTCTCTGGACCCTCGGAAGGGACACAGCTCACAGCCTCACTCCCTCCCGGGCCGGCCCTGTCCAGAGCCTGCGCTGACACACGGAGCTCTGGGGCCCTCGAGACGATGCTGCCGTTTCTCCCGGACAGGATCGATCTGCAGTGTTGGTTGTCAAGGCCACCCAGCGAGCGGCTGAGCCCGGGACACCCAGCTCGCCGCTCCCCACAGCGAGGGCCAAGGGGAGCCACATGGACTCTGCACGAGCTCGGCCTCTCACCTGGGTCCCTGGATTTTGTCAGGGCCCCTGGGTGTCCCCGGGGAGCCCTCTGCCTGCCCTTTCACTGGGCCCAGGCCCCGGGCCGACGGCTTCGCCTCAGGGGCCTCCCCAAGCCCTGCTCTGCGGTCCCAGCTCCTTCTCTGGCTCCAACCCCTCGGCCTTCGTCTTATAAAGTCCTTGGATGACACTGGGCCACCAGATAATCCACCTCGGCTTCCTGTCTCAAGGTCCTCCATTTAGTCACATTGGCAAGGTCCCTTTGCCAGGCGAAGTGGCATACTCACAGGCTTCAGGGGTCGTCGTTCTCTGCCTCACAGGAGCAGAGCCAGCTCTACACAGCATTCCTGCCCTTCCCCGGGCACCCAGGGCTGGTCTGGGCGGGGAGGCCAGCATGGCGCTGGTGAGCTTGGGGGCTGGGCATCCTGACTTTTGTGTGAAATCTTTGACTTCTAAATGCTGGCAAATAATACAAAATTAAGAGTGGCACATAAACACACGCACACACACACACACACACATGGCCAGGTGAGGCTGCGAGTCTGTGTTGACTGACCAGGGAAAGAGGAGAAAGCTCACTTACCCCTCCCGAGGAAGGGTGACTGGGAGGGGAACCTTGTGCCCGCTCTGCCTGGTGAAGACGACTGGGCAGGGCGAGGTCAACAAGGGACGAGCAGACTGCAGGGGTCGCAAGGCAAGCCCTCAACTCCAAGGAGGCAGGGACAGCCACATGGAGGTGAGGGGCCTGGAGCCCTCGGAGCTGTCTGTCCCTCCTCCGCCCGTCCTGGGCGGCTGCTCCTGGTCACTGAAGGAGCTTTGGCTGTGCCTTTTGCCCATGTATTGAACGCTGACTGAATGCCTCTGCCTGGTGTTGCAACGGCCCCGAGGCCAGGACGCACAGGGCTCACACAGTGAGGAGGGCGGGGCAGGGAGGAAACGCTGACCCAGCGGCTGTTCCCTCGGCCTCTCGGCCTCGTCCCTGAGCCGATCAGTGGCCACCGAGGGCCCTGGAGCCACCTGGAGGAAACGCTCTGCCATGTGGAGCTTGGGCTGGGAGAGCTTTCCTGGTTCCTGGACTTGTGGACTGTGTGGCCTGAGGAGAGATGTCACATAGGTCTCCCTCATCTTAGTGCACTCCAGACCTGGTCTTTCTTGGTGTCCGCTCATTCTTGGGCAGTCATCAAAGACGAGTGTCCATCTGAGCCCTCACTGTGTGCCAGGCACCCGACAGGCATGGCCTGAGGCAGGAGCTAGGGCAGATGAAAAACTGAGGCTGGACTCCTGCCCAGAGTCACGTGGCCAGAGTGACAGGCTCAGAGCCCACCTCAGCTGCCATGTGCCACCTCAGCTCTCACTGCTAGCAGGGAGACAGTTTGGATTTTCCCTCCTGCTGCCTAGCCAAAGCACAGAGGGTCCCATTTTCCCAGAAGTCCCTGCGACTGGTTTCCCGATGGGTTCAGAGGTCCTTTCCCAGCTGCTCCTCCCACCTCTAAACCCCACAAGCTGTTGAAGTGTTGGAAAGGCAAAAAAAAAAGAGACCAGTGGGCAGTGGTGGTCAGGTATAGGGGAAGCCTAAGGGTCCCAGATTACAGAGTTCAAGGGAAGCTGGGAGAGATTCACCCATCCTTATCAGCACTGGCGGTGGAATGAAAGCAGGCCCTGCTGTTTATTGGCTTTCTCTACCTTTTTGGCAGAAAGAGATCAAAGGTGGACAGGAGCCCTCTGCTCTGTACACCTCCTCCCATATTTTCTTTTTGTTTTTTCCTTTCTTTCTGGAAGCCTGAGCATCAAAAGGCTTTTGTTTGAGAGGGAATGTTTTCAACGTCGGTCAAGGTGAGCAGCGCACATCTAACCTCCGACGTTTGCGCGTCTCTGCTGTGTCCAGTTTGCTGGGCTGTAGAGTTCGGGGCTACAGACACCACTGAGCACAGAGGCCTGACGAGATGCGTGGAGGATTGCAGGCAGCCAAGCAGGAGGGAGCGGTGGGGACTGTGGCACACTGGAGAGCCCCAGAATCGCCCCCACTGCCCTGTGGAAAATGAGGTCCCAGTGTGGCCAGGCTTTGGGGACAAGCCAGAACTCCAGACACTTCATGTGAAGGAGATGAGAGTCTTTTTATTTTTTTGCTGATGGTGTTGTATACTGCCTCCTGGATTAAATATTGTGTTTTCCCAGTGGGTTTCAATACTACCTTTCTCCTAATTCTTCCTACCAGTCTTCTATGTTATACTTTTCTTTGTAGACTTAAAGATTACTTGATCCAATTTTTTAAAAAAATCCTATCAGCCACTACTTGAAATTGAATTAAGTTTATCTTTGTTGGCAGAATTGTCATTCTAAAGATGTGAAATTCGTTTTGAGAGGCTGAAACAGGAAGATCTCGAGTTTGAGCCCAACTTTGAGCAACATAGCAATTCAGTAATATCCTGTGTCAAAATTTCTAAAAACATTTTTTT
>PVIC010012376.1:0-39799 GCA_004025085.1 Thryonomys swinderianus | reverse complement strand
AGAAAGAAAGAAAGAAAGAAAGAAAGAAAGAAAGAAAGAAAGAAAGAAAGAAAGAAAGAAAGAAAGAAAGAAAGAAAGTGAAAAGAAATCATCTAAATCAGATAATGGCTGAGACCCAAGGTATGACTTAGCCTGAGACAAAATTTCACTCCATCTGTGAACCTATAAAACAAGACAAGTTATGCCTGGTTTCTAAAATCCAATATTGAGGCAAGCCATGGACAGGCATTCCAATTCCAAAAAGCATAAATTGGAAGGAAGAAAGAGATAATAGATCTTAGGCAAATTCAAAGCCCACCTAGGCAAACTCCAATAGCTATTAAACCTTGAAAATAACCTTATGGTTTAATGTTTGGGCTAAATGATTTAGCTCTGCAGGTTAATACACCACACACATGCACACATGCACGCACACACCAGTGGATGTATGGGGTATAAATATCCTCACCTGCCAAGATCAGAGAGGAAAGCCCTTGAAACTGAGGATAAATGAGCCCTTTTCCTGGTCCTATGGTCCACATGGCAGCCATAATGATCTCCAAATTACCTTCAGCATCATTCCCCTCCTTTCTTGAAGACTAGTATACTTTTTAAGTGAATAGCTCTATGTTTCAGTCCCATAGAATCAAAGAAATCCAACAATCATCCTTCATTTTGTCCCACTTTCTTATCCTAATATAGTCCCAGCTGGCAGTATTTCTGTTGGTAGAATCCTATCTCTTTTTCTGGCTTCTGTTGAGATTGCTAATTAAGTTCATAAATTACACTCATGGAGTGATAGTCCAGCCACATCCTTATTGTTCTCTTCAAAATATGCTTTCTCTGGTTTTCCCATATGGAGAGGTTGAGGGTTTTCCAAATCTTTAATTTCTGGGTTTTTTTTAAAAACAATTCCTTGTTCAATTCATCTCTCTTCTCACAGTTTATTATAAGTAGTCAGGAGGAATCAAATCCCTTCTTTAATACTTTGCTTAGAAATCTCAACTAAATATCCAGCTAAATTGTTTAACCTTTCCTTCCTTAAAACACTACAGTTCTGTTTCTTACCACTTTCTAATATGGATTGCCTTTTCTACAGTTTCTGATATATTCTTGATCTCCAGCTAAAACCCCATAAAAGTTGCCCTTAATTTGAAAATCTATAACATGTACCTCTTAGCTCTTCTAGCCTCCACCCCATTACCCAGCTCAAAAGCCCTTTAGCATTTTAAATGAGTTATACTAACATCTTCCTATAGTTTTAAAATACCTGAACTTGTTATGGTTCTCTAGAGAAACAGAACTGCATGCGTGTATGTATGTATGTATCTGTTCATAATATATATTATCTTTACATCCCTTATAAAATAGAATATTTTTATTATCAAGGAATCGACCCACATGCTTAAGGAGGCTAAGAAATTTCATGATCTACTTTGGTAAACTGGAGACCCAGGAAAAAGCTGGTGAGATACTTGTAGTCTGAGTCTGAAGGCCTGAGAATCAGGAGAACAAATGGTGTGTGTTTAGGCTAAAGGAAGAAGATTTGGGTTTCAGTTTAAGTCAAAGGAACAAAGAGAAACTTCTGTCTTCATCTGAATTTTAATTCTACCTACATGCCCAGTAGATTGAGCAGTGCTTATTCCTACAAGGGAGAGTGATTTACTTTCCTCATCTTCTTGATTCAAAAACTACTCTTTTCCAAAACACCCTTGCAGATATACCCGGAAATCATGTTTAGGAAATATCTGGTATACTCCATGCTCCACATGAGTTGACACAGAAAGTTAACCCTTATAGACACTTTCATTTTGTTTGTGTCAATTTGAGGTCTTTTTAGTGCCAGGTTCTGGGCTAGACCCAACAGACACAGGAATGCCCAGTCATGGATCTCAAGGTGTTCACTGTCTGCTACAGAAAGCTTGGTGGCCACAGTCTGGGTGAGAAGAGATGGGTGTTTATCAAAGCAGAACAGACACAAGTGAGCTGAGTAAGTGGTGTTCTTCCCTGCAGTGGAGTGTGGACTGTGCAGATTCCTCACTGCCGTTTTGCAATATGCTCAACTACCAAGATACCTATTTGTGTGACTGTGGGTTTCTGAGTAACTTCTAAAAGCAGAAGCCATCTCCTCACATACATGCCAGTGAGCTGATAATACTTCCAGAAGATAAAATCCAAGTTTTTCCAGCTTCTCTCTATCATTTGCTATACCAAGAACTGTGGGGAGCAAGGACATTAGGATTAGACATTCAAGGATTCTTGGTCCTACTGCTCCTCTTTCAATTTGTTCAGGAATGTAATGCCTTAATCTGTCACACACATTTTTCTTCAATTGTAAAAGGTGATAATAATAATCCTCTTGTTGGGCCGGAGATTTAGCTTAGAGGTTCCAGACTCCTGCCTCACAAGCGCAAGGTTCTGAGTTCAATCCCGGTAACCACATACAACAATGCTGGGCATGGTGACTCACGCTCACCAGCAATCAACCAGCAATCAGCACCACATTCCACAGTACCCGGCGTGGTGGCTCACGCCTGTAATCCCAGCACTTGGGAGGCAGAGACAGGAGGATTGCTGAGTTCAAGGCTTGCCTGGGCTACATAGTGAGCTCAGGGCCAGCCTGAACTGCAAAGCGAGACCCTGTCTCAAAAAAAAAAAAAATCCTCTTGTTTTTCTGATGATCAGATCAGACAGTGATGACAAACTTTCTAGAGTTTTCAACGATACAAACAGCCCACTGTGACACGTGTCATACATTTGCCACCACTGTACTAGGATAAGGGATCAATGTTCTATATAATATATTATCTGCTTAAGTGGACTTTTAACAGAGATGAATCTTTCTCACATCTTACCCTTATTTCTCATTCTGCATCCATGAATTGCCACTTTTGATCATTGTCAAACAAGTATTTCCTTGCAGCAATGGAGTAATCCTCACTCAGCAAAAATAAATTGCTTTGCGCAACATGACCTTACTCATTTGATGAGTATTTATTGCTTGTAAGAGGATAGGTTTCAATGTAACTGAAATCTTTACCCAACTCACATCAAATTCTTGCTCAACCCTGCAAAGCTTTTTTAAGTCAATCTACCTATTCAGTATTAAGCACACCCATGTTTGCCAGGCATGGAGCTAGAGGTACTCGCTGACTTTCCTTCAAGAAGTTAAAAATTTCTTTCCTGCAAAAAACTAAATTTTGCAACAGAGGTTCATAAAAAAATATAAAGGGAGACATCCTCCCTGAGAAAATGAGGAAAGACTTTAGAGAGGAAGTAAAAGTTGAGCTTTGCTTTGGCAGATGAATAGGATTAGTTTACATCTAATTTACATCTGTGTAACATTTGGGAGTTTTACAAAAAGCTTTGTTAACAAGAAGCTTTCTCAGATACAGTGCAATCCCAATCTGGGCCCCAGTGGAAAGAAGGGGCTCCTTCTACACAGAAGGAGAGATGGAGGAGAAACATCTAGCTCCATACCTATGTAGGAGGCCAGAAAGCTGAAGTAATTTGCCTAAGGTTAGAACCAAAAGCTAGCAGATAAATTATTCTTCTGCTCTCTACATTCATCTTCTCTGATATTCATATGGTTCACCCATTCATATGGTTCACCCCTCACATCATTAAGAAATCTATTTGAATGGCTTCTCTTCAGAGATACTTTTGCTGAACCCTGAACCAAATGACCACCTCTTTTCACAGTCTACTGCCTCACTCCACTTTGCTTCATTTTCCTTCAGCCATTTTATCAATGCTTATCTATTGGGTTCTGTCTATTTTTCCCCACAAGACTGTTAGTTACATGAAGGAAAGTCTTATCTCACTTTGTTGTCTTTTTATTGGAAATTAGTAGGACATCACCTGGTTCATAGTAGGATCACAGCAACTTTCATTGGATGAATGAAGAGACGAATGAATGTGAATGCTGTGACGAAGAGCTTTATTAATCTATCTTTACACCGTTGTCAAATTATTTTCTTGGGATTAGTTTCCAGAAGCAAAATTTCTAGGTGCCCAAGGTTATTCATTGATTATCCCAGCAACTGGCATACAGCACATATTTGACATTTAAATTTAATATGTTTTATTTCAGTTTTACCGAATAAAAGGGTTCAGGTTTAGTATATGTGCTGCCGAAGCGAGCACAGGGTTCAGGTTTAAATTCTGATTATATTTCATTGATCATCTAAACTATTGATTGATTTACAATGGACTCTCTAGCTATGACCAGCCTGACATACGGATAACTTGGATTATAACTAGAATTTTAGTTTTACAACTGAAGTCTAGCATGATGACCCAAGTGCTGGCCACTTGTGCTTCCAGATGGCCTCAGATGTAGATTTAACCCTTAAAGAGTTCTGGAAGGAGCATTCAGCATCCTCTCTTGTGTAGGATTCATTGAAAAATCCTGGGCCAATGTCTCTCAAAAAACACTAGATATGGCTGTATCCAGGAGAGAGACTTAGAGTGTTGTATAGAGGAGCCTGAGCATTCAGATGACCAACTTTAGTTACAACCAGCCTTACAAACAAACTGAGATTTTAGGTTAGGGGTCTGTTGTATTTACTTACCAAACATTAATTGCAGTTAGGATTCAAAATCAAAAGAAATGGTCACTCTTTTATCCTGAAGTTCCTAGACTAAAGAGGAAGACAGACAGGTTGACCAACAGTGGGAAACTAGGCTGGTGTCTCCTTTTCTTCCACACTTAGCTTGTCTGTCTACCTGTTTTTTCTCTTTCTCTTTTTCTTTCTCTAGCCTCTTTCCATTTATTACACGTGTAATCTTAGGCAATCTCCCAGCTCCTCTGAGCTTTTATTTTCTCATATATAAAATGGAGATAGCCTCCATGCTTATTTCCTAAGATTGTAAAAATGAACAGCAGATTAATATATGTAGATGCACTGTATAACATGTAGCAAGAGTTCCAGAAATGTTAGCTATTATTATTATTATTATTATTATTATTATTATTATTATTAGCCTCATCTTACAAAAATAATTTAGGCTTAGAAAATAATTACCTGTGGATGGAATTTGAACTCAAGTCTCCCAGTTCTATATGCAGTCATTTCTTGCACTGTGATTTAGCCTGCATCATTTAAACTTCTTTTCCTGTGAATACTAGCTTCTTCTGAACTTGTGAATGTTGGTGCCAGGGCTGGAGTTGAGTCTCTACCTGGTAATCCTTCAGCCCTTCCACTCCTCCCCCAAACTCTTTTCTTCCTTTGCAGTATGATGACAAATTCTCAACTACAAACCCACATGTTACTGGTGTGTGGGGGGAGGGGATGTCTTTTGATAATTAAGCTGGTGGAATTTAGAAATCAACAGAACAGTACATTTTCCCAGCAGAACCAAGAAATTAATTAGGAGCAATTTGCTGTCAGAAACAATTTCCATAATTTTAAGTTTAAAATAAAGCAGAAAATCATTTTTCTGGGTGTTTATTTTTTTCTTCTGCTTTGCATTCTAAAGTGATTTAACTCCTGGAAAGACAAATCCTTCCAAATACCTTATTTGCTGTTCCTCAGACTCCCCAAGGGATGTTCCAGATTCTTTCTAAATGGTTACATTCAGGGGTGAGAAGAAACTATGTATATGAAGCAGTCTTTCTGATCCCCTTCTTCATCCCATGGGGCAGAATTTCTAATTATCAAAAGGAATGATTACAAAATGTTCACATTTCTAAGAGTAGGGAAAATATGTAATTCTCTTAGAAATGAGTGAGAAGGGAAGAACAGAGAGCACGGCATAATAAGAGGGAACTTCTGGGCCACCAGGCAGACAAACCTGCAGTATCAAAAAACAGTAAAGGGAGGGGCCAGAGATTTAGCTCAGTGTTTCCAGTGCCTGCCTCGCAAGTTCAAGGCCCTGAGTTCATTCCAGGAAACCACATTCAATGCTGGGCGTGGTGACTCACGCCCACCAGCCATCAATACCACATATCATAGTGCTGGGCATGGTGGCTCACACCTGTAATCCCAGCACTCCGAAGGCAAAGACAGGAGGATTGCTGAGTTCCAGACTCGCCTGGGCTACACAGTGAGTTGAGGGCCAGCCTGAACTACAAAGCAAGACCCTGTCTCAAAAAAAAAAAAAAAAATTAAAGGAAGCTAGCTGTGTAGCTCAGTGGTGCCACACCTGCCTGGCAAGCCCAAGGTACTGAGTTCGATTCCCAGTACTAGAAAAAGAAAATTCAAGCAGGGTCAAATGGGGCCTCTAATCCTACTTTTATTTTAGTAATTTCCACACTGACTTCCATACAGGTTGTACCAGTCTGCATTCCCATCAACAGTAGGGAAGTGTTCCTTTTTTTCCACAGCCTGACCAGCATTTGTTGCTGGCTAATTTTGAGCTAGGAGCCGTTCTTTGTGGAGTGAGGTGAAACCTTAGTGTTATTTTCATCTGCTTAAATGACCAGGGATGAGAATTAAAGAATTATAACATAGTGACATATGTGCACCCATGTTCATAGCAGCTCAATTTATGATAGCCTAATCTTGGAAACAACCCAAATGCCCATCAACTGGAGACTGGATAAAGAAGATGTGGTTTTTCTATAAAATGGAGTATTACTTTGCCTTAAAGAATGATAAGTTTGAGTCATTTATACTCAAATGGATATACCTTCAGGACATACTCAGAAGTGAAATAAATAGGTCACAGAGTGTGTAAATATCACATCTGTTCTCTGGTATGAGAAACTGAAGATGTTAATGAGTTCTAGAATGTATGATGGATATTGTGAAATAGAAAATATTCAAAGGGAAATGCAGTGGAGGTGTGAGTAATAAGGGGTAAAGAAAAAATGTGATGGTAATAAAAAAATGAAAACAAAACTTATGTATTTAGGGGGTAGGGGGGTTGTGGGGTAAGTAGGGGAATGGGAAAAAATGAGAATTAAATTGTGTCATATACTAGTACAAATTCCCAATATTGAGTGTGATCATAGTGTGTATATACAATGTGCCAATAAAGATAAAACTTTAAAAAAAATAAAGCATTGTGCCTAGCAGCACAGTTTAAATTCTTCAGCTAGACTGATTGCCCCTTAACTTCATAACCATGTGATCTTTGTGAAGTTCTTTAATTTCTCTGTGATTCAGCTCTCAAAAATTACTTGTCATGGTTTGCTGCGCTCATGTCAACATTACAACCAGGATGCCTGCCTTGCATATAGTAGGTGCTCATGACTATTTCTGATGATGACGTTGTTGATAATAATGATAATGGTGATGATGATGATGGTGATGATGATGATGATGATAGTGCTGATGCTGGTACTGGCAGTGGTGATGATGACAGGTCGATTCAAAACCCCAAAAAGGAACAATGCAAGCTGTGCCTGAGACCATTTAGACCATGAATTGTCTGTTTCTAGTTTTACAATTTCTAACATGAAAGACACTGAAGAGCCAGGCAAAGTGGTATACACCTGTAAAATTGCAGCACTCTGGAGGCTGAAGGAAACAGAATCAACAATAATGACAACAATGAGAATCCTACAGTTTACAACTGAATTACTTTTTAAATTAGAGAAGTTTTAAGGTTAGTTCTAGGATAAAGACACTTATTATAATTCAAATAAGAAAAATAGAGATAAGAGTTATAATCAGAGGTACAGAGTAAATTGTAACCTGCAGCCTAGAGAGACCTAAGGTAGAACCTTTTGTGAGCAACCATTAGCATTACACAGTAAATAATTTTAGTTGATGATGTGTTATATCGGTGACTTTTGGTAGTTTTACCTATATATGGAAGTACTGATCAGTGTATAACTAAGTAGGGGGCTCTAAATGTTTAAACAAAGAGAATTCAATGTAGGAAGTTGGCACCCATTGACAAACAGGGAATGATGAGCAAACTCACAGATAAGCAATACCAGGAACACGCCACACCCTAGGCCGGAATGGCAAAGAGGGAAGAGGTGGAACTGGAGCTCAGGAGCTAGGCTTACCTCACAAAAGCTGAACCGTGATAACACATCTGGCAGGAACTAGAACCCTGGAGGCGAATCAGCTACTGCCAGTGGTACAACCATGGCAGTTGAGGGAATATTCTACCCTCTTTCTTCTACTGTCTGATGTTTTAGCACAAAATAGCTACTGACTTTGAATCTTGTCTTCAGCAATTACTAGCAATGCCACCCTCCTGCTGGTCCCCAGCTTTTTTGCTCTTTTGTGGCCCTATGTTACAGCTTGTGTTTAGTTGTCCCCCCGAAACCTTATGTGATCATAGGTGCAGCTTTTCAGAGGTAACTAGATCTAGTGTGTGTGACTGGTTCATGGTGCAGTATAGGATTAAGGGTGCTAGGGTTAAGGGTGGGTGCTCACTAAGTCAGTCCACTGGGTGATTTGGCACCACCCTAATCCTGGTAACCTAGATATAGTATAAGGTACAGAAAGAGGCTTGTCTTTCCCTCTTGCTTGTTTTGCTACTTTCTGCCCACCAAGAACTATTTCTCCTTTGCAATGCTTGTCTTCCAGGCTACCCTGCCTTAGCCAGCCATGGACTGACACCTCTGGGCTCTGATTCCATGAGCCAAATAAACCTTTTCCCTAGTAACTCAGAGCATTTAGTATTTTGTTTCATCAAGGAGAAAAGTAACTAACACCCCATTTGCAGCAATAAGGTTTGTCTTGTTCCCTAGGCCAGTGGTGGCAAAGCTGTGGCACATGCCACAGCCAATTGCCTGTATCATTAAAAGCTCTAAAAGGTTTTCCATTACTGCTGTAGGCTATGGACAATACTGAGAAATTCTGATTCTTTGCAGCTGAGTTTTTTTGTGTCTACAACCATGCCTAAAAGGACTTCTCAAAAAGGAAAATGTGCAAAACTACATGTCTGTATATAGTGACAGCACAAGAAATTATATTTGCCTTAAACTGAAGTTGGTAACTGTCTGAGTCTGTTATGCAGAGCCAGGGTATGAAGACAGATCATCCAAGAGCCGGGAAAATAAGAGGAGAGTAAGGATCGCAGAAATTAGGAGAGGAAAATTAAAACTTGAGCCTCAGTGAGCTTCTGGGGTGTTCCCACAGCATAAGCAGAGGATGTTGGGTGCATTCAAACCTTATGGCCATGAAATCTGGGAACTATACAGGTCAATATATACAAAGTGTTTGCCATACCATTTGATGAAGAACCAAAATTAATTCTTTTCTTACCCTCTTTTATTTGTTTCCATATGAATCACTCATGCTAGTGTTTCAACAACTGTGCTAGGCACTAGGGTTGCAATGATACTACAACACTGGAAACGACATAATTAGCCAATGAAAGTTTAAATACAATAGACTTGCTACCAAATAAAAATGCAGAGCAGTAATATCCTTGTGGAAGTAATAAAAAAAAAGGGGGATTTAATTTAGTTGTAAGAAATCAAGAGTTTTCAAAGGAAATATAGCCCTTGACTAGAGCATGAATGATAAGCACATCGTACTGTTAGCTAGAGAGGGGGAAAAAGCATTGTAGACATGAGAACAGCACTGAGGTGCAATAGTCTGTTTGGGTTTTGGTAAATAGCTCAGTGTGTCTGCCCTCTAGAGGACAGGGGGAAGAGGAGAGAGCTTGGAGCAACTCCTTGGAAAAGGAGGGTGGGAAGGACAGTGGAAGCAGCTCTTTAAGTGCCTTCTCTGAGTGAGAAAGCCACAGCATTCATAGAGTTTTATCAGGTTCAGAAAGCTGGGCTTAAACAAGCAATTTGCTACCAGCAAGTCATGGAAACACTTAATTCAGAGGAATATTACAAAGCTGGAGTTGTAAATTATTCTTCTCCTGTCAAGGACTTTATTCGGTCCACTACCTAGAGAGATTTATAACTCCAAGCTTCCAGTCTCCTCTGCCTTGAGATCTTTATTAAGGCACCAAGCTATTTCTAGAAATTTCTTACCCAGATTATCTGATCTCTACACTTTAGTGTCCTACTGAATAAAGCTTATGCCTCCCATCATAAACCTGCTTTAGACACAGTTGGAGGACATGGGAAATTGGGATGGTATACTGGAATCAGAGCCCAGATAATGTTTATCAATACATATATATCAGTGCTTTGGCTTAGAGTACCAGCTTTAATACCTTACGTTATGTGGCTGTAGCAGTGGCATATAATTCAGAAACTCTTTCATATCCTTTACTTTGTTTAATTTCCCTACCAATCCTGAGAAGATATATCAGTTATCCTAAATCCAGTTTTACAGAATGGTAATAGCCTTGAACTATGGTCTTCTGAAACAAGCTAGGGGTTGATTGTGCAGGGAAAGACTATCTAATAAATTGCTCCTTGAAGTCTGGGGCTTAAATGCAGTTTTTAAAAAAGGTGTTATAAGAGGAAGCATTTGTCACATTGAATGTGGATTATGGTTGGAGAAGGAAGAAGGCTTCTGCGATCAGAAAAAGAAAGCCTTAGACAGGCAGAGGGCCAAGCTACTCACCCTAGAAGCAGGCAGGATATCACCCCATTTCTCCCCATCTGAGTGCTTCAGCAGGTCCCTCCTCACTGAAGCCCCGGTAGTGGTTCCCACTGGTTACAGGAGATAGCCAAAAGAGCCCTTAGCAGTGACTTGTGGAACATGGTCAGACTGTCTAAGGTATTTCCCTCTTTACCCCTTAGATGCACTGAGCTTTACACTTGGGAAATGTGTCAATGCTGCAGTTGGCCACATCTTTGTCTTTACTTATGCTATTTACTTTGTTGAAAATGCCTTTCTGCTTCCTACTTGTTCACTTATTCATGTGCTTATTCACTAAGTCAGTTAATAAATAAAGTGCCCACTCAGTACCAAGCACTGTTCTAGGCCCCGGAAATAGAATAGTCTATGTACAACCTCTGCCTTTACAGAGGAGCAGAAAAGCATTAAGCAAATACACAAATCTATAAGGAAAACTATAATAAAGATAAAGCAAAAGTGAATAGTGCAACGTGGTATTACATCTCAAGCTCCTAGGGAGGCTGTGATATCAGGAGAGCTTTTCTGAGGCAGGATATTTAAGTTGACTCTTAAAAGCAAACTCTGATTCCCCTCAAGCAAGGTCAGGGACCAAATCTTCTATAAAGCTTCAAGAGGCTGGTTGGGGTATTGGAAGTCGCAGTCCCAGTGAGAAGGCGGGTTGCGCTAAAATGGGAATCCTTCCTTCCCTCCTGGCCTCCGCAGCAATTCCCAAAATAGGAAGCGAATGGAATTGTGTTTGTGTTTGAAGCTGAAATTATTCTTGTTTCCCTCCTCCCTCCACGCTCCTCCTGCCAACATACTTCTCACTCCATCTCGGTATTCATGTTCAAAGTCATGAAGAGGCCTAACACGAGCATCTCCCAGGTGCCAAATATGCACAGGGCACTTGATGTACATCTCCACAGAAATTCTTAGAGCAATGTGCTCAAGTCAGGATGACAGTTCTAATTTTACCAGTACAGAAGCTGGGATGTGTTAGAGTTAAGTGACTTCCCAAATTTACGCAGATAGTAGGTGTTACAGCTCAGATTCCAGGCCAACTAGTCACACGCACTTACCCTAGTGCTGCTCTTTGGAGTACATCACATCCGCTTTCTCCCCTCTAGTAGTCCCTCAGCTTGAAAGGCTGTGTCCTGGCCCACCTCCATATCTTCTCTTCTCCAGACCATATTCCCCATATTTTATCCTAAAGATGCAAAGTCTAGAGTACTTTTCCTTCAGTTACCCTTCTATCATTAAATCCTTGTTTTGTTCCTCTTAGGAGAAAATTTTGGCATATTGTTCTCCCAGGTAGTCTCCTGCCCGCACTCGCTGTATGTAAAGGACAGTACCTCCCTAAGGCTATGAAAGCCCTGTATGACTGGCCACCATCTCTCTTCAGTCTTCTGCAGTACTGTATTGTAACGTTTACCCAACCACTATCTTCTCTACCACCCACTACCTCAGTGGTCTGTGCTCTGAATTTGAACTCTTCTCTGAACCGCCATTCTCTCTCATCTTTACTCTTCCTAACATATGCAGAAGAATCTTCAATTAGTTAATTAACTAATTCATGTTTATGGGGGATTTGGTTCTCTGAACAGAAGTCTTCTCTGGCTACATAGATTGTGTGAATCCTCTTCCTTCATGCTTACCCAGCTCCTGTGTTTACTGAATCCCATTTCTTGACATGCTGGATTGTGATTGTCTGTCTTTGTGAGTTTGATTCCCCCATTGTATGTTCCTTGAATGCCAAAAGATAGGTTTGATGTTTCTTTCATTGTAACCTCAGTGTTTGACATGTATTAGCTGTTAAAACCTAACATAATCCTTAATATGTAAATAAATATAAAGTACATTTGTCTTGTGAAAGCAAAGGGGAGGAAAGGAGGACTCTCATTCTTGGTGACTCATCTTAGGAAAATTCTCCCTCCCCCCCCTTCCATGTCCCCTCTTTCTCTATCTCTTCTTCCTTGCTCTCTCACACACTTGCATACAAAGTCATTACTTCCCACCATCCTCCTTCTCTATAAGCAAATATTCCTATTTTCCAGTTGTTAAAACTAAGGCCTAAGGGCTGGGAATTTAGATCAAGTGATACCACACCAACCTTGAATGCACAAGGGCCCAATTTCGATTCCTGATACCAGAAAAGAACAAAATAAAACAAAACAAAACTAAGGCCTAATAATAGTACCTTGATTCAGACATGAAATAAACAGACCTGAAATTCATATAATGATTCATTAAGTTATTCAACTCTTTGAGTTGTTCATTCATGTGTGCTTCATTATCATATTTTGCGTGCAGCACTGAGGAACAGAAGAGTTAGATTTGATTCTTGGCCTAGAGAAGGTCCAAAGGGAGTCAAGGAAAAGTCAAGAAATGTCAGACAATAATTATAGTCTAGTAGAAATGTATACAGGGTATTGTGTGAGTACCAAGGAGGAACAGGAAGCTCTGCCTAGAGCAGGAGATACTAAAGCTGGGTTTGGAGGCAAAATTTGTTAGGCAGACAAGCAAAGTGCAGTCAAAGCAGAGGCCTTGCAGGAAGAAAAGAAGGATAGTATCCCACATGTTGGAGGACATCTACACTCATTCCTCACCAGAGTTATAAGACTATCTGGTTCATTCTTGCCCAAGTACTGGAGTTTAGTCAACTCTTGGAGTGTTGACTGGTCTCCACGTAGGGTGGATTTACTTAGTGGGGGGTGTTGGGTAATTATTTGGTACTGTGTTCCAGCCTACCAGTTAACATTGGACATAAAAGAGGAAATCAGAAATGACAGATGGTGATGGCAAAGCAAAACTGCTTGTTAGAGATTTTTTTCCTTGACTGTGCCTACTGAAAAACACACTATTTAAAATGAAGAAAATCTTTGCTCTATTAATGGATAACTATGCAGTGAGTAGTTAGATGTATTCTAAAAACAAGCCTTTGGCCCCTTAGAAGGTCCAGTGCAGAAGAGCTGGTAATAAGGCTTATGTTTTCCTCTTCAAGAGCTTTGGTGCATTAAGGGAAGAGGAGAGGCTCTGGGCTGAAGTCACAAGACCTACGCTCACATCCTAACTCTGCCGCTTGTTAGGCCAACTCTGGTGCCAGTGAGGTACTGTGGATGCCAAATAGATCAATGTGACCACAAATTATATTAGTAGAAGTTTAATTTTAAGAAGAAAGAGGGAATATTGGTCAAGGTTCTCTAGAGAAAAGAACCAATATAATTTGAGTGTGTGTATATGTGTGTGTTATATTTATGATAAAGTCCTGGCTCCTACGATCATGGAGACTGGTAAGTCCCTAAATATGCAGCTGGTAAACTGAAATTCCAGAAAAGCCTAGGAAGTATTTCCAATCTGAGTCTAAAGCCTTGGGAAGCAGAAGACCCTATGGGACAATTCTAGGCAAAATGGTAGCACTTAAGCCCCAGGAAAAGACAGCTAGAGTAGGAAGAAAGGACAAATGTCAATACCTCAGCATTTCAAAGGTATTGAGGCAAGGGGAATCCTCTCTCATTGACGGAACAATTCTCTCATTCAGCCTTTAACTGAATGAATGAGACCCTACTCACACTGGGGAGAGAAATCTGCTTCAGGTAATTTATCAATTTAAGTATTAAATTCAAACAAAAGTAACTTCACAGATACACCCAGAATAATGCTTGAAGAAATATTTGGGCACCGAATGGGTAGTCAAATTGATAAATAAAATTAACCACTACAAGGAGTTATGGTTTCTCAGTACTCTGTTAACACTTCATGGGTCTCCAGGGAACCAAACACGCAGTTCAGATCCCTAAATTTTAAATTGGAGTATTCTCTAAGTGAAGTTTATGAGGTTCAGAAAATACTCAGAATCACAGCATATTTAAGTCACAAGAATTTGAAAATGGAAAAGAAAATCCATGTATCTTCTTGTATGAGCTTTTTTTCACTTGTAAAGTAGGAATAATAATTGCATTTCTTTCAAAGGATTTTTAGGAAGACTTGAATGAGATAATCAGCCTAAAAATAATACAGGAACAAGAGTGGTTTTGTGTGACTTCATGAGAAAGAACTATACTAGGAAAGTAAAGCTGTAGGAAGAAATAGAGTATAGAAGAACCTCTTGGCCCAAGAATATATTCACTATCAGCTTTCTTAGGTGGCAAGATCTCTGTCACAGATATGAATAAAAGCAGGGCAACTAACTGGTAGGAATGCTTGCAAAGGAACAAAAACTCTAGTTGTACAAGTGCGAAAACCACTAAAAATCTTGCAAGGAGCTCCCAGTACCTTAACGTGCCATAAATCTCAGTGCCTCCTCTTCTGAAGCTTGTTCTTATCTAAACACAGGACTAGAAGATTTGTAGGAGCTTTAGTAAGTCTAGATTTTCATGTTCAGAATTTGCATCTTTTACCAACACTACTACTATTGTTCCAGAATTTTCTTCAGGCTCTAACTCTGTATCTGATGAGTCTTTCTACCATGACAATCCCTCCATTCATGCTATACTATTTGTCTTACAAACCTCAACACATAACTATATTCTGCCTCTACTTAACACTCTCAGTAGCTGCTTATCACTTTCAGCATAAACACCAACCTCTTCAGCCTTTCTCAGCAAGGGACTGTTTTAGACTGACATTCAAAACCTTTCAGAATCTGGCCTTCTCTTCTCATTTCCATGTGGCCAACATTTCAGCCACAGTGTAATATCGGTTATTCCCAGAATATGACAGGTTCTTTCACACCTATCTTTTTGTCCTGGTTTCTTAAGCCAGAAGGGTTTCTATGCTTCCTTATTCTTGAAATTTTATTTTGAATGTTACCATATCTGAGAGGTCTTCCCTACCCAGCCAGTGGTTGAGGAGTCTATTATGTGCTGCTCCAACACCCTGTACCATGCAAGCTCTTTCACATAGGAAGGAATCTATTCTTTCTCAATATCCTATGAACCCACCCGTGAAGGCAAAGACAAGCATTCACTATTGGGGCTTGCTGTAGTATGGATTCAAATTATTTTTTGCCTGACTAAACATAAATGCATTCCCATGGTACAAGGTGGCTTCCTCACTCTAGATATGGAACAACATGACTCTGTTAAGTTGCCAGTGCAACCAGACTTTTACCCTACTTGCATTTTAAATGTGCGTTATAATTGTAAAATTACTACATGTTAATTCAGTAAAAATATAGGAAGGGCTGGGGATGTAGCTTAGTGAAGCAGTGCTTGACTATTTACACACAACTCTAAGTGAAGTTCAGTGAATTCACTGAATTCCATTCCCTAGCACAAGAAAAACAGACATGAAAAAAGAAAGATTTTCAAAAGAATGAAATTGCTAAAGAAAAAAAAACTTTGAGGGAAGGGAGGAGAATAAAGGAAACTATAGAAAAAAATATAATAAAAATGCTTAAGGACTGTCACCATTGTCACATGGATATATGTCTTTCCAGGTTTTTTTTTCTGTACATATTTTAAAGTGTTCCTTCTGAAGGAAGATGGTGGTCTTTCCAAATCTGTCTCTTAGATATGAATTTGGCTCTATCCCAGGAGTGTACCTGCTGTACCTACAGATTCTCATGTTCTAAGTCAGTAAGGCTCTAGACAAGGGTGTCTTCCTTTACTTGTGGCCTGAGGGTCATATGGCCTCCACTACTCACTGCTAATGGCTCTGCATCGCCCAGGCACTTCTCCTGGAACACATAAAAACATACTGGGGAGGGCTGTGCACTGAGATTGGCCCTCAGTGCTAAATTATCTGTACCTCCTCTGTAGAAGTGTGAGAGATCCAAGCAGCACTAGGCTGGGCTTCTAGGCCCTTAGGCTGCTGTGGGAGCTGGATTTAAACAGTGGACAGATGACTTCCTGTGTGATCAGCAAAGATGCTGGAGAAAGTGCAAGAATGCCAATGTGGGAAGGAGGAGAAACTTGCACCAGATACATACTTCAATATAAAAAGGGTCTTGGTACCCACTTGGCAGTATGCCTCAGTGTGTAAAGAGAATTTTTGTCATGTTTACATTTCTCATTTCTGAGACAAAATAATTGATGTCCAAAGTGAAAGGAGGAATAGTCTATTCCAGTTTACAGATTGCAGAGGTTTTGGTCTGTAGTTAGCTGACTGCAAGGCAGGGTGGCATGGCAGAGGAAAAACAGTTCATGGCAGGCAACAAGCAGCAAATTAGAGAAGCAATAAGTGACAATAGCAGGCCTCTTTCTGTCTCTTACATTCTGTCTAGTCTACCTGCCCTCACGACAGGAAGCACTTACACCCAGTACAGAGTATCCTTAATCCTAGCATGTGTCATGAATCAATCCTGACATAATACACTCCAGATTAAGCTACCTCCAAAACACAACCCATAACAAATTCTAAACAATATTTTATTGATTCTTCACTATAATCACACCCAGTTGAGATATAGGGAAACTAAAATTCAGAGTATTTAAATAACTTGCCAACTTCATATAGAGGACCTAAATGTCAAAGCTATGTAATATAGTAGATCTATTGATTTTATGTAATGACTGGAGCATGTTACATTGATTATTTTCATTATTGTTCTCATTTACTTCTGGGTTTTGATCAAGTCAAATGCGTGCCCTTTTAATGGACAAGTGAGGAATAAACTTAAGGAACCCTACCCTGGTGTTTAAGGATCCATAGTGGTAGAAAAGAGCAGCATTCAAGTGCATTATATAAAGCGTGATCTAAAAATATAGTGAATGTTTACGTTTTTAGAGATTTATTACAGCAAAAGACACTGCCAATAATCTCCTTCCGCATATGACCCCATATTCAAACACTGTTAATCTCATTGTTCTTGCCACTTTCTGAAACAGTTTTTGAAGTCCTTTTTATGAATGTCTTCAATTGTTTTATTGTGCCTGCTTCGATGTCCTGAATCGATTAAAACATTTACTTTTCGTGATTACTTTGACTTGGGAGAAGAGAAAGAGTCACACAGTGCCAGATCTGGTGAACAAGGTGGATGAGAACGCATCACA
The DNA here is from genome assembly GCA_004025085.1 of Thryonomys swinderianus. NCBI lineage: Eukaryota > Metazoa > Chordata > Mammalia > Rodentia > Thryonomyidae > Thryonomys > Thryonomys swinderianus. The sequence continues at coordinate 22,392 of PVIC010012376.1, read as the reverse complement.
GTGTCCTTACGAGCCTGCCTGTGTACTGTGTGGCACTCAGCAGCAACATTTACTGTATTTTTTTTAACCATCCATTCTGATTTGTTGATCATTTTTTATTGGTACATTTTTATATACACATCACAATTACACTCCACATTGAGAATTTGTACCAGTATATGACACAACTTAATGCTCATTTTTTCCTCTCTCCAACCCAACCTACCTCCCCCTGTCCCTATATACACAAGCATTGTTCCCTTTTTTTACATCAATTTTTCTTTCTTCATTTATGCCTAAGCCCCATACCCTTTGAATATTTACTATTTCACAATGTCAATCATGCATTCTAGAACACATTTCTAACTTCAGTTTCTCATATCAGACAAAATATATGATACTTGCACACCTGTGACCTATTTATTTCACTTATGAGTATGTTCTGAAGGTACATCCATTTACTGTTTTTTTTGTTTTTTGGTTTTTTTTTTTTTTTGCTTTTTGAGACAGGGTCTCGCGTTGTAGTTCAGGCTGGCCCTAAGCTCACTATGGTGCCCAGGCAAGCTGCCGCGAACTCAGCAATCCTCCTGTTTCTGCCTCCTGAGTGCTGGGATTACAGGCATGAGCCACCACGTCCAGCACTGTGGTATGCGGTGTTGATTGTTGGTGGGCGTGTCTCCACGCCCAGCATTATATGTGGTTACTGGGGATCGAACTCAGGTCCTTGCGCTTGCGAGGCAGGCACCAGAACCACTGAGCTAACCCTTCGGCCCCATTTACTGTATTTTTATCAGACCTCGGAGAGACATTTATGACAGAGCACTCCTAGAGCTGTTTCAGAAAGCAGCAAGAACAAGGGGCTAAGTGTGTTCAGAGTGACAGGGAGTGTTTTCAGGGGATGAATAGCACTGTCTTTTACTGTAATATTAAATATTCACCATATAATTCCAATCACCCTTTGTATGTGGGATGGGGCACTAGTTTGTGGCTCTCATAAATTACTTGGACAAATATCTATTTGACCTCATTTTTCCCACTGCTACAACTTCTCTGTGATCAAACTATTTTCAAGTATTTTGTAATTCCAAAAGTAGACCAAGCTCTCTCTCATTTCTATGCTTTTGTGCATGCTGGTGCCTCAGCTTGAATTCCTTCCCTCCATGGTCTAGCTAGTCCTGTGCATCCTGGCCTGTCCCTCCCTAAGCCCCACCTTCCCCAGGCAAACACAGGTGCACCCATGCTGTCACAGAACTTTGTACAATCTTCCATCATAACGTGTTATGTATTTTTCATTTATTTTGTGCTCTGTGCAGACAGAATCATATGTTATTAATTCCTCTGCTAGGCACATGCATTTGTTGAATTAACACATGCATGCATGAAAAGCATCTTCTGAGCTTATTAAAAGAGTTCTGACATGCCAGAGACTTCAAGATTATGGATTATAGGAATGAGCTCTCCTAACCCATGAGGGAAATGAATGCTGACCCCTGAACTTTGGGATTACAGGGAAGCGAGGAGGAAGGATTCCTTCCTCTCCTCAGAAGATGATCAGTGTCGTGCCTGCATGGCTATCTAGTAAAAGATCTTTCAACTTCCAATTATACTCCATGCCACAAATATGTGATCCTATCTCATTCTCACAGACATGGTTCTGTGTGGGCTCCTTTTTAGGTTGCTTGGCAGAGCAAGATGTGATTCTTTAGTCACAAAGGAGCGATCTTGAATTTGATCGAGACACTTCAGCTCTTACATGCTCATCCAAAGAGTGACAATGAAACCATTTCAAAAGTTGCATCCTTTACCCAGTGTCCACATTACATTCCTACTCACCAACTTCTGCTAGCACAGTGCAAGCGTTTAACTGTAGTTCTATGGAACAAATCCCACAGGTCAACAGATCTGGCTACATCTTCCCTCTGTATGTGTGACCCTTTCTCCCTCCGCAGATATGCGTGCACACGCACACACACATACACACACACACACACTACAGCTTCTTAGTGAGTAGTTAAAATCTACCTGTTTCTTTAGTTGGAGCAGCTAATGCCGGAACAAAGGTAATGAAATGTATTAATTGCATTAAAGATGTTGTAGAGAGCCAGGATTTGCTTTCAGAAAGAGCAAATATGTAACTCTGAGCCAAGATGATAGCAAAAGGCAGATGGTTAACAGCTAATAACATTACCATTATAATTATAACCACCTTGAACTCTTAACCCATCTGTCTCTCTGATTTCTTGATTCATCCTAATATAGTAGAAGAAAAATGTTTGCCTTTTCTTTCTAGATCTTGCTAAATGTTCAAAATAAATTCTTTTTTAAAAATAAATATTACTTATAGCTCCCATTTGCTGTCTACAAATTGTGCACAAAAGGCTTTATAGGTACTGAAGATTCAAGGATGAATATATTGTGGGCTTAAAACTTGGATGATTAAGTAAAACTTCTCTCAAAGATCTTATCTGGAAAGCATTATTATCCCTATTTTTATAGATGAGGAAACTGAGAGAGAAGTGATTTGTTGAAAGCTCCTCAGCTGGTAAGCTGTGCACAAATTCAAAATTAGTTCCATCTGACTTCTGGTGATGTTCTTTCCAGTATGACATAGTGCTCTACAGATGGCCCTTATTGCCAGTCTTGGTAATGTGAGTACTCTAGTTGACACTCAGATTTGATGCGCACTGGAGAGAAAAGGAAAATAAAACTGTGATTGAGCAAGAAATAATTTAAAGTTGAAAATTTACCATTATCATTTAAAAAGTACCCATAGTCCAAGCAAGAGTAACTAATGAGTATAACTCAGTGATGGGGAAACCAAACAGTTCTTAAAAGTTTATGTGAGCAACCACAGGAAGTCTGGACTCAAAAACATCAAAATCTAGTCTCATCTCTGCCAATGCTACCTAAAGGCTCCCTGCAGCAAATGCATTCTGGGAAAGAGAAATTAGTTATCACTATTACCTTGTTCTTTGGCTTCAAATCCCACTGCTGAATGCCACAAAACTGAGCTGAGCTAAAATACGACTTCTTTTGTCCCAAGTTGGTGAGGCTCAAATAAGTGTGGAAACAATATAGTCCCTAAGTTCTCTTGTGTTTTGCTCAGGGCCATAGTCTGTGACTTGACTTCAAGAAAACCATTGTCAAAAAATGTCCCCAGCAGATTCAGAGGAAAAGGATCAAAGGAATCCATATAAGGAAGGGTAGTAACTCTAGTGCCGGGATCTACCTTACTCCATCCTGCTCAAGGAGCAGTTAGTTATTCCTTTCCACCAAGACTCCAAAGGAGAAAAATGCACAAAGCCTGACTCATGGGAAATAAAGCAAAACTTGATTCTGAACTATAACTTTGAGCCCAAACTCTAGTACAGAAGTCCCTCTAGTCATCTTGTGGCTATGATGAACATAATAGATGAAGTTTCTGTAATCAAGCCTATATTCCATTTAGATGAGGTTAACCTCCAATTTGAACTCTGGAATCTCTTTTCTTTTCACTTGAACCTCAGCCAGCCATCCAGGTCTCTTGATACGCTTGTTAGTGTGGATATCTAAGAGCAGCTGGCTTTATTTTCTCAATGTAACTTTTGCTTATTAGCTATAGAGGGGTTTTTTCCTGCAGGTTCTCATTCTAAGCTTGCTTGAGTCTCTCTGACATGATTTTTTCTTTATATACCTAATTCTTTTCCCCCCAGCAGCCATTACCTTCTCTTGGAAACTTTCCCTGACCTACCCCTTTCCCCATCACTCCCTGCTTCCAGGTCTGTTTTAATTGCTTCTTCTGTGCTTCCACAGCCCTAGTGGTGTCCATCTCTTACATCTGAGTTTTTCAGCTTAGATGAACGTTTCTCCCCAAGAAGTGAAATTCTGAAAGAATAAGAACAGATCCAATTCATCTCTGTTTCCCAGTGTTTATCCCAGAACCTAATACCTAGTCAACTATAGAAATCTGATGAGTAAGTAAATTATGAAAATTAGTGAACTTGTCCTTTCAATGTACTGTAATCCAAGGAGAAAAATAGGAATATCTGATCTCCTGTTAATGAAAAATGAAGCACCTAATCTGCTTTCTTCTTCCACTCTTCATGACACATAGCCACCAACATTTGTATTCACTCAGACATCATACTTATCCTCCCCCTCACAGTGTGACAGACATTTTTGTTGCTTCATTTTTCTTGACTTCAGCTTTGTAGCTTCAATTGGACAAACTTTGGTCTTGGAAGAAGCCCTTCCTGGCCTGACTAATCCCCATTGTGATACCCCTAAAGGTAATTTTCCATCCATACCTCCTCCCTTAGTCACTTTCTCATCACCGGGACACGATACCCAACAGCCACAACTTGAAACAGGAGAAGTTTATTTCAGCTCGCAGTTTCAGAAGTTTGAGTCCATGACTAGCTGACTCCAAGGCAGGAACATCGGGATGGCAGGATCTGCTGAAGAGAAGAGCTGCTCATATCCTGGTGGCCGGAAAGCAGAGAGAAAAAGGAGGGGCCTGGGAGAAGGATAGCCCCTTCCAGGTCACCCCTCCAGGGAGGCCCCATCTCCTAGCAGCTGCTGAACCTGTTACTGGATGAATGCCTCAACTCTGGGCACATAGGTATTGGAGGGGACTTTGTTGATCTAAGCTATACCAAAATTACAGCCACAAAAAGGATTCACACTCCTTATTTGACCCTACTTTACTTGGTAGCCTCCTATCAATTGCTATGGCCAAGAGGCCCTGGCTTCCAAACAGATCTCCTTGAGTGTGTCTTTCTGCCTGAGCTCCTTAGGAATTTCCCAAAGCTGCCGTCTCCGTGTGAGACCTTGCTGATGGGCTTCTTGTCCTTCATCTCAGCCCCTCATGATGCCCGGCTGCTGGTCTGTGGTCAGAGACAGCCATGCCTCAGATATTGCTATGTTAACTCCTCTGGAAGAAGACTATCAAATCAGTTCCTACCCATTCCCTTATGTGCCAAGGTGAGAAAACATACTGTGCCTTTCTATGTATGCCTCAAAAAGACTGGAACCAAGGACAGGGCAGAAGTAAGAAGATGAACTTAACTAGGAACCAAAGAGGGGATTAAAAAATTACTAGAAGTCGAAGAGTGGATTAAAAAATGTACTAGAGAAATTCCATTCCCAATATCCGAAGGAAAAATTAATTTATTAATTAATTAAAAACTGGAAAAAATTGGATCAAAATTTTCAAGAGCAGGAAGAACTAGTGCAAGTTGTCCTATCAGTTTGAAGTCTAGAAAGGCAGCATGAGGATCACATCTCTCGAATCCTTAAGGCCAGATCAGAACAAATGAAGTTGATACAGTTGAAAAATAAGAAGCTTTTGTAGATACTTAAGCATAGCTGCCCAGGAGTATGGAGAAGGCACCGAACTTGGATTGAGGATGCCTGAATCTCAAGTGCTGGCTTGATCACTAGAGGATTATGCAACTATAGGCAGCTCTCTCCAACTCTCTCCCCCCAAGTTGTGCGCCAGCAGTTGGAGGCAGAGCGCTTATGTGAGGCCCTGGGTTTGATCTCTAGCACCTAAAAAAGAAAAAAAAGATTCTTCCACCCCCCACCCAAATCTGCTGAGGATCAGAGTTTGCAAGGATAACCTATTGTTTCCCATCTGCTGGCAGCACAGCCCGAGAGAGGAATGCTCCGACACATGTGCTCTGGTTTATTCTTGATACTTTCCAGAGAATGGGGGATGGGGAAAGGAAGAGGGAGGGAGAAGCCTCCAGGATCACTTACAAGTTTGCTGTCCTGCTGCATATGTAGGGACTGGACCCAAACGCAGCAGACAATCAGCATGTGGTAAAGCCTGGGCCTTTTACCAACTAGCGTCCTCCAAAGGTCAAATTAGAGACTTGGAATTTAAAAGAGAAACAAATAAAATGAACTGAGCAAGCAGTTCTGAACTGGTTACCTCAGATGAATGACTATGGAAAGCCACGTCCCTGCCCTATGTGGTAGTCGGGATAGGCTGGCTAGCAGTTCGCAAACAAAGTCCAACATTTCAGTAGCTTATCAAAGTGAAATTCACTCATTTGTTGAACACTAATAAAGTTTTCCAAAGCTGAAATTTTGGATAAAATAAAAACAGCTTCTGTTTACCAATTGCCTATTATATGCCCAGGGCTATTCTTTGCAGTATGTATAATTCATTCTCTTTTTACACAAACAAAAACTGAGGCTCTGAGAGGCGAAGTAACTTGCCTGAAGTCACACAACGAACAAATGATATAACTGGGATTGTAACCCAAGTTTATCGAGGACCAAGTCTGTGTCTTTTCCTTATTCTAGTCTGCCTCCAAAAGGAGACCAGGAGTGTCTCCCTCTCCCTTGCCCAAACACTTAGACACAAATTCCAAAGAAGATAATGAAAAAAAGGCTTCTGACTAATGGTCTGTGCAATATCTTTTCCTAGAAATGATTCCCCCTGTCCATTCTTGACAGTGGGGGTGACTGTGTACAACCATCTCTTGCACACCTGTATCTCTAGACCACAACCCCTCACGCAAGGCGCTGCACATCCTCTGCTGTCAGAATCAAGCACGGGAGACTTCTCAGAGAGTGTATGTGTCTTTCATCCATCCATCAGTTCATTCATTCTTCAATTTTTAACAGATTTTTTCTGATCTTCACACACATGGTTAAAATCACACTCTAAAATCCTTAATTTATATAGCTTTTTATCTTTCTTATATTTGACATATTGATGGGCATAAATTAGCTTTTCTGCCACTCTCAGCCACTGAAGAAGTGGACCTTTTCCTCATGTTGCCAGAATAAACACCCAGAAGCAAGAAGTGAATTTGAGAAATATTTCAGAATATAAAACAAGGGGTTTTATTGTCTACCAGGATGTCAGAGGTAAGAAAGGAACACATTTTAAAAGTTTAAGGATACCTATCCTGCATTTTCCTAAACACTCCCAGGTCTCCTCAAACTCTTACTCAGTGGAATAGTACATGATGTGCAATCAAAACTCCAACTCTACATGGGGCCAAGAATGTCACTTCTTTCTTGCTGAGCCCACCTGTGAGGTTCCCTGCTTCCTACATGTGGGAGTGTTCCGCCCTACCCAAGGCTCCCACTGTCCACCAGGAGAAATCCTGTAATCCAATCAGGGGCTCTGTCTACTATGTCAAGCTGCTAGAACAGGAAATACTACAGCAGTCAAATCCATACTCCTTTCAGTCTAGACATATGATAAATGTTCATGTCCTTCGCCCTGCCTTCCTATCTCTGTACCTCATGAGAATTATAATCTCTCTTCAGCCCCTCTTTCCCTGGGGCTCAGATAGGCTACTCCAGAAAATTACAGTAGGGTCAGACACCCACTGTCACCCCTCTTCTTCCCTAGAGTGAGGCTAGTGCGTGTGCCTATTGTGCTAACTTTAGCCTCCAAAGATCTTTGTGCGAACAAACTTGGGCACAAAGTCCTCAACAGCCCTTCATAGTTTAGGATAAAGCTGGGATCTCATTTTGAAAGGCAAATGTAATGACCTCTGCTCTCTTTCTGAAATAATATTTTCCAAAGTCTGGATACTTTTTTCTCAAGATACATTTTATTGACCGGTAGTCAAGCTTTAAACATATGAAAAAGAGCTTTCCACGCAGCCTCCTACATAGTCCTCACCATGCCCCTGGGGTTTAGCTTCCAGTACCTCTTTCTATATGACCTGCAGGGAAAGTATAGTCTTGGCCAGCCAGCTCTGATACATATTCTCTTTGGCCCAGCCTTCATCTGGATGGGTCTTGGCCTCCTGGAATCCTGTGCCATGTTGTTAATCATTCTCCCTGATTATTGGCTTTAGCACTCATTCTCGATTTTCCTTTCATACTCTACCCATTAGCTATGATACTGAGCACATCTTTCCAAATGAGACCTCAGCGTCTCTAAACAAGATTTGCTTTTCTGTCCTCTCTTGGTCCTGTCTCATGAATGACATTTACATCTGATTTACTATAGTCCAAAGAGCTAGATCTGACAGCCCTTTTATATACAGTGCAGCCTTGGGAAGTATCTTAATATCTCAGGCTAGCACCTCATTTTAGATGATCGTGAAGCTGAGGTAATAATACTTGTCTTGGAGGTTTATTGTAGAAAATAAAGATAGCAGATTATTTATGATGCTTATAGTGGTGCCTGCTACATAGTAAATGTGTGGTAAAAAAGATACTCAAAAAGGACTGTTGTTAATATTTACCATATGCCCTGCTAAATGCTTTTAGGGTTTATCTCGTTTAATCTTCCCCCTCAACCCTCTGCATCAGGCACCATTTTCATTCCATTTTACAGATGGGGAAACTGCCATCAAAATAGGTCAAAGGACTTATCTGCCCAGAGTTTCAAATTTTTAAATGTGGATGATCTTATATGTAAATCAGGTCTTAATATTTAATATTTAGACCAGTTTTTCACCGCTTAGCACAAAACAGACCCTCTACAAATAGGGTTGTGTGTTGCTCTTGAACAAGTGAAAAAATATGGAGTTTTTTGTCGTTGTCCTCTCTGTGTTGTTGTCTCAGACAACAGTTGTCTACCCTACAGCTTGCCCGCTGACTTTCTCAACCTTCAGAGTAGACTAAGGTTTCTCAGTCTCCTCTCTTTCTAGCAGCCCTGTGCGACCCCGTCTCTGGATGAGTTCCTTGGCCAAGTACAGTACAAGGAGAGATCCTTTCACAGCTCAGGGGTTGCTAATGGAGCGCTCCTGCAGAGCCAGGGCCTCTTGGCAGCAACTTCCCCTGCCCCTCTGATATGCAGATGTGTGCAAAAATCCTTCACATCTGCACAGGAAATATCCAAAAGCTGTGATTTGGCTGGAAAGAAGGAAAATATGAGCGCCAGCTCTACAGGAATGGCTGTTCCTGAGGGGCCAGGAAGGGGAGAGCAGTAGAACGTGGCTGGGAATGGTCTGCCCAAACGCATTCTCCTCGGAATCATCCTCTTTGTTTCTGTTCTTTGAAAAACTTCTTCTCATATGGAATCTGAAAGAAGCTAGAAAAAACTCATGAGGGCATCTTGAGTTCACTGTTGCTCTCTGTGTCTCCCAGGCTGGGCCTCATTCTAGGAAAAAGGAAAGGCAGCCTTATAGTTGAAGGCAAAAGAGGCTCTGTCCAGGGTGTTAACTGTGTGGCAGAGACTGGGTCATTGCCTTCAATCCCTGCAAGAATATCTAAAGGGGGAGGAAACAGAACACAGAGCAAGAATCATTGTAGGAACATCAGAAGTAGAAATTTTGTTAACACGAGTGACTTTTTTCCCCCCGAGTAAACTATCCGTCACAGGATCAGCTGCTTTGAGAAATAGAGAGTTTTCTGTCCCTGCTGAGTTGGAAGGGGATCAGACCACTCTTATTGGACAAGGAGGAAGTGGCAGGAGGGCCTCAAACACCAGATGAGAGGTCACATGTTGCCCGGCTATGCTATTTTCATGTGGGAATTGATTTAACACAAGGGGTATTTTCAGCTCTCTCAGAGTCCATAGATTTTCATCTCCAAGGTTATGAAGAAAGGCATGTAGTAAGTGTGTGTATAGGCATCCAAGATGTGAACGATGTGATTATCTGCTGAACCTAATCTCATATCTCCCTGCCATCACTGAACTGAATATAGCAAAAATATTCTCATTCATATTTGGAATGGTATGTTTCTAAGTAATCATCGTTTGGAATACTCATTTCAACCAGGAGATGACCTGAATATTGAATAAAATAAAATGTATGTATTAGACTACTTATTCAAATGCATGTCTGGCAGTATATGTTGGAATCAAGCAATAGTCCAACCTGGCTGTTGTTTTATGCATGGAATGTCGAAGCTAAATACTCCTCAGAGAATATTCCCTTATTCTTTCTCTGCACAGAGCCTTGGGGAAATAGGCTAACACAAAGTGTAGGGATGGGAGATAGAGATTGGTAGCCACCATTTAGTTGCTAAGCAAAGTAATAGCACCTCACTGGACAAAGTAAACAGCTGAGGCTTCATATGGTTAAGAAATTCTTCAAGAGTCACACAACTGGTAAATGGGGCTGTTGCGTGCATCCCGGACCACTATCCTTTTGCACCATCTCTCTGAATCCCTAAATGGGCCAGAGGGTGAGTTCCTCCTTTCACCCCACCTGTAGGCTGCCTTCCAGGGTTTCCAGCTATGAAATCTCTAGAAATGATGCTATTATTATTGGCCTGAGGTTGAAGAAATTCCTATGGAAATATGAAACTACATATATTTTAGATTCCCCAAACCAGAGATTCTACCACACACTTGTTCTACACTGTGTATTCTAAATGCTCCACAATATCAAATAAGAGCATATTTCTCTTCAGTCACAATACCAGAAGTCAATAACTCTAATTTTTCTTTTGAAATAAACACAACTAATCTTTTCAACATAAAATGCTCACCTAAAATCTGGCCTAGGTAACATATCTAAGAAAACATCCCTGAGCAATCCCTAGCCAGGTCCCAGAACACTTCGTATGTAGAATTATCATTGTACATGAGATATTTTCCCGCACTAAATCATGAGTATTTTGAGTCCAAGCACTACCATGGATTGCTTTTTACATCTCCAGCATGGAATCTCATGCCCACCAGGTATCTGGGGAAGATTGTTGAACAGATGGATGGATATCTGGCTGATGTCCCTGCAAGGTGTTCTGATATAAGAGGCTGTGAGTGGGAACTTCAGAGAGAGGGGCTCTTCTTCCGTTCACAGCCACTCAGACTGTATTCCTCTCCAGCTGTCAAGGGGAACTGGCAAGCCCTAAACCTGAACATGGTGCTTACATCCCCTCTAATCAGTCACTGAAATCTGTAATACAGTCTCTGAACGTCCATGGCTTTGCCAATGCTGGGAAGAAGGAGGTTATCATCTGTAGCACGTTTTAGTCCAGTCATGAATCTGCTTCATCTCACCAGACAATTCTCTTCAGCAGCATCCTTGCTACCTTTTCCCTTCAAGCATCTAGAGCCCAAACCCTTCTGGAAGGCCTTCCTCAGCCAGGAAGCCCACCTCGATACCTTTTTCCCAGGCTCTGTTTCTCATATAATATACCGTTCCATTCTTGCTTATCAAATATTGCTTCTTATCCTTAGTCATGAATAGTGAGTTTGGGTGGGGAAAGGCAGATGAACAGAGACCAGGCTCTAAGTACAGAGAGACTGTAGTATAAATTCTAGCTTCATCACTGAACAATTGTAGGACCTTGGAACCCTTATTAACCACTGTGAGACAATAAAATAGAGGATAAAACTTCATTCTCAGGTTTGTTAGAAACTATGCCATCTGCTATAACTAAAGGTCTTTACGGAAAAGTTAGGGAGCTCATGCTTTTTTTATACACAACTCCAGAATGAAACATCATGGCAGAGTTTCTCACCTGGAAATCACACAATCAAATAAGCTTTTTAGAAAGAAGGTGTTGATTATGGGACAGAAAATGGACTGGACAAGAGGCAGTAGAGGAGAGAAACTGGGCAGGAGACCTTAGAGAGACAGTCGTGGATTAGTAGTGTAGAGGGGCACATGTGATCATGTGGGCTGCAGATTGTAATAGCTTGAACAAAAAAGATAATGTTGGTGATCTCCTACCCTGGGCCAAGAATTACACTACCTCTATTATTTCACTGAATCTTATTTACAATCCAAGATTTTTAATCCCCATTTTATCATAAAAACACAGACATTTTAAATAAGTTGTCCAACATGACATACTAAGTAAGAAAATAGGATTCAATCCCAGTTTCACTCCAGAGCCTCCATACTTCACCATCAGACTAGTTCACAATGAAAACAGAGTTTAGAAAGAGGGATTTAGATAGTGAAATTGGCAGGACTTACTGAAAGATTGACTGGATGTAGAAGAGTAAAAAGGTGACTCTTATGTTAAGATGACTCTTGTGTTTCTTGCCCAAGATCCACAGCTCCTGAGTTACAGTCAAAATATCAACCCTATTTTATCTAATGCCAAAACATTTTCTATTTTCATAGCTTCAGACATATCACCTCACACCTTGGTATTCTGTGGATGGTAGGAATAAGGTAGAAAACTGTATTTTTCTCAGAATTTTATGATTCCTTAGTTTCAGTCATTATTAGGTCAAGCTTTCCCTAAGATGCTGAAAGCGATTGTTTCTTCACAGAAGAACTTACCATCAACTATAAAGAAAAACCGACAAGAAAATGCATTTGATATCTCTGCTTCTATGGTGTGACAGTAAATGAAAAAGATGATTTCAAGTACTTTTGGAAACAGTAGCACAGAAAGGACCTAACATCCACTGGAACCAGAGGTGGATGGATTGGTGTGAGATTGAACATTGATGGCACCTTTTCCAGTGCTGTCCTGTTTGCCATGTCGAGGTCTTGGGTGACAGCTCCTAAACATGGTATGTAATGGACAAATAAGTGGGCCTTCAAGGGCTCCTTGAAGAAAGAGAGAGGATGAGAGAGTGCCTTTCAGATATGAGGAGATGTTACATCTAGATCGTAGAGCAAGTAGCATCCAAAGTTATATGATCTTAGCATATTAGTTGACTGCTTCCTACCTTCGTGGAATGGTGAGGTGATCAAGCCCATTTCATTCTGCTCTTTGAGATATTCAAGGACTTTGAATGGTGGGTTGGTACAAACATCTGAGCATGGCTATTCTCTGGGGCAAACCAGGTTAGACTCAGTGCTCAGTGCTGAGTAAGAGCAGCTGGTTTAGGGTGGAAATGAAACAGTCTGACCCAGCATCCCATCAACATGGTCCAGGTAAGGAGGCAAATCGAAATGGGATGTGAAAGAGTACAAAGCCAAACATAAGAATGTAGGCCAAGGATTGGAATGGATGGTAGGACCAGAGATAGGACCTAGACATAGTAGTCTCTGGATATCACTGGAAGCACAAGCATTGAAGGTACGATGGGATACTTTAAGTAGAAAGACCTTTGTGAACATGTTGAGTGGACCAAAGGACTACCAGAAGAAAGAAACCAACATGACACACATGGGGGACCAACATGCTGCCCAAAACACACAATTAGGTATCAGGTAACACCCATCATAGAATTTATTTCTTTCTCCATCTGAATTTATCAAAAGCCTCTAGTGCTTCAGGCTCTGTGCTAGGCAGAGTGAGAGAAGAAATGATTGGGATACATTTCCTATCCTCCAAAAGTCCTAGCTGGTAGAGATTCAAGCACATAAGTGGACATACTTGCTAAAGGACTTGCTGAAGGACATACTTGAGGTAGCCATAGGTATAGGCCAGGAAGAGAAGGAAATAGTCCAAACTAAGAACCCCGTGAAGGCTCCCTAGAAGAGATAATGACTGAGACGAATCTTGAAAGTTAAGAAAGAATAAGACAGGCAAAGGAATTGAGGAAGAATACATTCTGGGAAGAGGCATAACTTCATTGTAAGCATAAAACAGGCCAGTGTACTCAGTATAGTAGAATAAATATAAAGAGAGGCAGGAGTCAAAGGTAGAGAGGAGGCAGGAATCTCCTGGAACTGGAGGTTAAAGAGCCTGAACCCCATCTTGAAGCTGAAAGAACTCCAATGAAGGATTTTAAGGAAGTGATTAAGATGGCCAGTTTTGTGATTTCAAATAATTTCCTAGCTAGCTGGGAAAAATATATAAGAGAGTCCCACAGCCCAAATGCCCATCAACCAGTGACTGGGTAAAGAAGATGTGACTCTTTTATAAAATGGAGCACTATTCAGCCATAAAGATAAGCTACGATCATTTATAGCTAAATGGATGCACTTTGAAACCATTCTCTTAAGTGAAATAAATAGGAAACGTGTAAATACTGAGCTTTTTCTCTTGTGTGAGAAACAAAGTGTAAATTACATCTAAAATGTACAATACATATTGGGAAATACGAAGAAAAATTCAAAGCATAGGGGAACAAAGGAAGGGGAATGAGGGAAAGGAAAGAAGGAAAAGAAAAAAACTAGAAAAGAAGGAACTAATGAAAACAAAGCTTCAGTAAAAAAAAAGAGGGATGGAGTAGTGAAAGGGAGGGAAGGGGAATGGAAAAAAATAAGAACCAAGTTATATCATACACAGGTATAAATTCCCAATGATGAATGTGATCATAATGTACACCTAAACTATACCAATAAACTCAATGAATTAAAAAAAGAGAAAGTGTATATCACCTGGAGTCTGAAGGAAATCTATAATTTGATATTTCTAAGTCATAGGTCAGTCAGGCTTTGATTAAATTAATTAGTAAGGTCCAGAAATGGGAACAAAGCTACAAATACAATGTGAATATTTGTACTCCTATTTTCAGTTAACTGAGTTCACAGCTTTACACCATAAAAGGTTATGGAATCTATACTATAACACCGTCAACACACCTGACCTTTTCCTAAAAATAATGTAAGAAGGCATAATGCCTTTAAAGGACCTTACAGCTCTCATTGTTCATGATTCAATTGAAGGAGCCATGGACTAGGTCTGAGTCTTGTAATGGAGTTTTTCTGTGTCAAGTGGTAGTGGTCATACGTATCTACACATGTTAATCAGCTTTTTGTTAGAGTGACCAAGTGTTGTGGTTTAAATCCAAAATGGCTCCCCAAATCTCATGTGTTTGGAAAGTGATTGGACTATAGGACAGTGTAGCTAGTTTGCTATGAAGAAGCATAGTTTGATCAGAGGAAACACTCACAGAGATGAGTGTGTCCTGGAAGGATTTATTGCCGTCCCTAGTTCCTCCCTTCATGCTGTCTGCTCCTATCCCCCATGCCATGAGCAGCTGCCCTCCATCTTGCCTCTTTGTCATGCTGTTTCTTCTTGTGAGGCAGTGAACTTCCTTTAAGTTGTGAGTTTTGGATATTTTGTCCAAGTAATGAATAAAGTGACCAAAGACACCAAATAATTGAGAAAACAACTTAGAGGAGAAAAGATTTATTTTAGTTCATGGTTTTATAAGTTTCAGTTCACAGACACCTGGTTCCATTGCTTTAAGCCTGTCATGGCTGAGAATGTTGTTCACCTCATGGCATCTAGAAACAGAGAGCAAGAGCCTCCGAGGACTGGGCCAGTGATCATATATAGTCTCTAAGGGCATTGATCCACCATTCACTCTCTCCAGCTGTGCCCCGCTTCCTGTTTCCATCACCTCCAAACAAAGCCATCAAATTCTGATCTCATCAAGTGATTAAAGGATCAGTCCACTGATGAAGGTAGAGCTCCCATGATTCTCTTGTCTACAGACACATCCAGTACTGTACTTTACTAATTTCCTGGGCATTTTTCACTCCAATGAAATTGGCAGTCATGATTAACTGTCACTTTAGATATGTGATAAAAGCCACACAGATCTAAACACGTGTGTATAT
This sequence comes from Thryonomys swinderianus, assembly GCA_004025085.1. Taxonomy (NCBI): domain Eukaryota; kingdom Metazoa; phylum Chordata; class Mammalia; order Rodentia; family Thryonomyidae; genus Thryonomys; species Thryonomys swinderianus. The sequence goes on along the minus strand of PVIC010012376.1, from coordinate 7,078 downwards.
ACATAAAAAGTACATTTAAAATTGGGGAAATATGAACAAGTTTAATAGATTATATGAAGGTCAATTTGGGGCTGGAGATTTAGTTCATTGGTTCCAGCACCTGCCTAGCAAGTGCAAGGTCCCTGGTTTGATCAGTCCCCAGTAACCACATACAACAATACCAGGCATGGTCACTCTCACAGTCAGTACCAGCAGTCAGTACCACACACCACAGTACCAGGTGGGGTGGCTCTTGCCTGTAATCTCAGCACTTGGGAGGCAGAGGCAGGAGGACTGCTGAGTTTGAGGTTTGCCTGGACTCCATAGTGAGTTCAGGGCCAGCCTGAACTACAGAGCAAGACCCTGTCTCAAAAAAAAAAAAGAAGGTCAGTTTGCTAGATCATATTACACTATAGTATACAACTGGATGAAGAGTATACAAGATATTCATAATAAAAAGTTAAAAGGAGAGAAGACAAAGGAAAATGGGAAAAAGTGGAAAAGGAGGAGAATAAGACAGTAGCCAGTCTGGTAGATGAAAAGGGAATAAAAGCATAGGCAGAATGAGTTAACCCCAGAGATTAGGTAGAGAATGGACCATATACACAGTTTAAACCACATGAGCCTTTATGTGAAGACAGACTGAAAGTCCTTGAAAAGTCTTACTCAGAGAGTAATGTCATCAGATTTGGATTTGAGGAAGATAGCTCTTGTTTGGAGAATATACTGGAGAGGTGTAAGATTAAGAACAGGGAAATAAAAACTAATTGAATACAGTGGAAAATAAAAGAAATACATTTGGGAGATATTTATAATAATGCAGAACACATAGGAATTGATAAGAGGTGAGAGGACAGGTGAAGTTAAGAATGACTCAGGTTTTTTTTTTCTTTTTCTTTTTCCTTTTTTAGTATTTTTAGTTTTTTTTTGAGACAGGGTCTCACTTTGTAGTTCAGGCTGGCCCTGAGCTCACAATGTAGGCCAGGCTGGCCTCAAACTCATGGCAGTCCTCCTGCCTCTGCCTCCTGGGTGCTGGGATTACAGGCATGCATGAGCCACCACACCTGGCTCAGCTTTCTATCCTGATTGGGTGGATGCTGATATTCTTATTAAACAAAGAACAGTTGAGGATAAGCAGGCCTGAGGCAAAAGGTTTGAAGTGATCTCAGAAAGGATCTGAGATATACTTAAGACTCAAACTCCAAGTGTCTAGTAAAGAGTTGTATGCATATGTATTTATCTAGCACTTCAGAGAGGAGTCTGCCCCAGGTGTGTGAGTACACAGAATGAAATAGCCAGAAGACCTAGGGCTAAATTCTGAAGAATAACTGACATCTAAGCTGGGGAGCTGAGGAAGAAGAACCTGCCATAGAGATTGAAAACTATCAAAGAAGTAAGAAGAAAAATCAACATTACTGAGGCCAAGACTGTCTCAAAAAAAGGGAAGGTCGGGAGTGTGAATGATCTAAGAAACCAAGCAAAGGAAACTGTCCTTGTAGCCGTGGATCATTGGTGACTTTGGAGAACATGTTCAAGACAAGGCAAAGCCAAAGTGCAGGAGGACTGAGTGATGAATGGGAGGTAACCAGGTGGTAGTAAGTGTGTATAACATTGATTTCAAAAAGTTCTGTTGTGAAAAGGAAAACAGGAAGTAAGCAAAGGAGAGGCAGTGTTGGGAGAGATTTAGTGTAGCTATTACTACTTTTCTAAGGTTGAAAAAAAAAACTTGAATATGTAAGTGCAGGTAAGAAGGGGGCTTTCCTTAAGGGAGAGGTTGAAGATCCAGGAGAGGCGCAGGGCCTGCCATAGAGCAGATGCACCATGGACATGGAGTGTTTTCTGAAATAAATAAGCAGGAGACTGTTCCTGTGGGTACAGACTCTGGGTTCTGTTATGCTCCACTACATATTCTAAAAATGCTGTTGTGTTTCCTCTTTCTGAAACAGTTGGACCATTAAGAACTATACAAAAACCATCTTTTCAAACTCCCTAGAGAGGGCTCAATTTCAGATCCCAGCCAAGGTGTTTCCTTTCTGAAGAGCTTGTGTAGCTGTGATAGCACTTAACCCTGACTCCCCAGTACAAGGGTAGAACCCCAAAACAGCAATAAACAGAAAGTTTCCACTGTGATTTTTTTGCCCATCACCCTCCTCATGACCAGCTCTTTCTCAAGGAATCGGACTGGCTAGGCAGAAGGCACACTCTCTTACTGACATTCTGCCCGCTTCAAAGAGGCAGGAAGGCAGATTATCGATAACCTAAACTGCTTGAAAGAGTGTGCTCTAATTTGGACACCCCTTCAGTGTTGGTCATGGTTCTCTTAACAAGCTCTGACTAGGCTGGGCAAGATCCATAAGTGTCTTGTTTAACAGTGGGTAGCAGCTCAGGGGTGGTTGTGAAGAGTACACTGAGAGAATGCAAATACAAGAGCCAAGCACACATTGGATTCCTATTAAGTTGCCCTTTCCTTCTCTTTCTTATCACAGGCCAAAATATTCTTCTTTCTCCCACTAAATGTTCATGTTTAGAGGCTGACAGCAGAAGGGGCTGATCTTAGAGAGGAAAAGGTATTTAAGGAAGGACCTAACATGAATAAACCTCAAGATAATACCATCTGGTCCCTTGGCAGGTTTTTATTCTTTTGTTTTGGGAGTCCTACTGTAAAAGGCTTTAGTTTTAATATATAAAGTGAAACCCAACTAAATGTTAAATTGAGGGTAGAAGTAAATTTGTAAGAGGGATGTTCTTCATGTTTGCTTTATCACAAAGTTTCTTTAAATATGTGCTCCCCTGGTGCAATTAAGCATTTGTTTACAGATCATTAATTATCTGGCAGAGAGGCTTGGCTGGGAAGAAGATGGCTGAGAGACACAGCTGGAGAGCTGGAAGCATATGCCAAGTGAGAATCCAACCCAACCAGGATAGTAAAGCTCATAAATGATTGTGTAAGTCAAGAATGAAGAGGAAGTCAGTTCCCAAGAGTTGAAGTCAGGCATTCTGAGACTTCTAGCTAGGCTTGATTAGGAACTGGGGGCCAGGAGGAAGCACATGGTTCTTCAAGAAAGAGAAGACAAGAAAAACAAAGAGACTAGACAGGGTAAAAAGATCTAATCCAATTTGGAACATTTTGAGTAAGACATGTCTCTGAGATAGCAAGGCAGAGAAGGGGATTCTAGAAGGCAAAAGAGTGTTAGTACCATAGTCTAGCAATGCTTGAATACTGCAGTTTCCTAAGAATTCTGAAACTGGCCCATTTTTCTATTTCTGCACACACTAAGCTCTCTAAATAATGTCTCCTCTCACCCATACTTGCTGAGTTTCTGCTTATCCTTCAGGTATCAGTACCAACCATCCTGAGAGATTTTCTCCAACTTTAGAAAAGTAGGAACAGTTAAATGTAAACCTAATGTCTAAATCTCTCCCAACACTGCCTCTCCTTTGCTTATTTCCTGTTTTCCTTTTCACAACAGAACCTTTGAAATCAATGTTACACACTCTTACTACCATCTGCTTACCTCCCATTCATCACTCAGCGCTCCTGCACTTTGGCTTTGCCTTGGATCGAACATGTTCTCCAAAGTCACAATGTCCACTGCTGTAAGGACAATTTCCTTCACTTGGTAGCTCAGATCTGAGCCTTCCCTGGCCCCCTCAGACAAACATAGGCTGCCCATTGGTTATACAAACCATCTCTACCACTTTTATATGTTCTGGTTAGCATGGAAGCTCCAAGGAAACCTTCCTGGTTTAACCAAGGTGACAAGCCCAGCTCAAGAAACTAAGTAATACTTCACTTCTGTTGTAATCAGTGCATTGTCCCCTTGTGTGTAACCCAGTATTATTAGGTTCCCAGGGCTGCTACAAACTGGGTGACTTTAAAAAACAGAAACTTACCCTTTCGCTACTCCAGAGGTTAGAAGCTGAAAAGCAAGTTGTCAGCTCAGCCATGCTCCTGTGCAGTTCTAGGTACCTTCTTTTTGCATCTTTTCCTAGTTTCTGGTGCTGTCCATTCATCTTTTGGTGTCTGTTCTCGTGGCTGCAGGTGCATAACTACAATCTCTGCCTCTATCTTTGTGTTCTCCCTGTGTGTCGGTCTTTGATATGTTGATTTTTTTTTCTTCTTCTTACAATGACACCAATCATACTGGTTTAGGCCACACATTTAATGACCTCTTAAAAGTCATATTAACAGATACCAACACTTAAGGTTTCACACTATCTTTGGGGAGACACAATGGAATCCATAACACCCATGAAAATACTATTTCCTGCAAACTGAAGATCGCTTCTTGTCTATTTCTGTCTCAACTTTCTATAGGGTCTGACACAGAGAAGCCAGGTCCAGGAAATGTTTTTTTGAACAATTGACCATAAGCCTTTATAAATCAATATTTTTTAAAGTTTTGTGAACCTTAGGGCCTACTATATAGGAAGATCTGTGCAAGATACATTCTGTATGCTGTGTTATTTAATGTTGTCAGATATGCTGGAAGTTCACTCCCTACCCCACACATGAGGAAGCCAAATAAGTCATTTGTTCACATTGCATGGCTAACGAACTATGGAGCTGAGATTTAAACTCAGGTTTGTATCCTATCAAAGCTCAATCACTCTTCTCTTTCTACTACCTTATGTTTTCCTTTCTAGTGAATCCTCTTTGTAAGACCTGACTACCTCAGCTATGCCCAAGGCAACCCTCCTTCCAGATGGAGTGGGTCTGTGCTTTGTGCAAAGTGTTACAAGAATTGATAGCACTTCTGGTTGGGTATGGGGCCTAATGGCTAAGTACAGAAGAGAGAAATGGCCTCAGAATGGAAGTTAGACCTTAAGGATGGGGAGAGAATGAGTATATCTTAAGGGGAAATAATGAGTATATCCTCTCTACACTTCTTTTCCAGCTAAGAGGGCTTCTTCCAATGCTAAACCTTAAATGCTGCTATAGGACTATGCCCTTGGAGTGGGTGAGGTTGCCTTTTACTGAGAACTGCAGATGAAAGGTCTCCTGGAAACTGGACTACAATATTGGTTAGGTCATTGACACGTGTTTTAACTCAGGAGGAGACATTGTCCTTCTGGCTTCAGTTTTATTATCTCTAGAATGAGAAGTTTGAGTTATAAGTTGTCTGAAGCCTGAAGTCACTAGTCTTCATTTCTTGCTTCTATAGAATCTGTTTCTGTTTTATAACTCTATTTTAAGGTGTATTTCACATTGCCAAGAAAAGAGGGGGGAAAAAAGAACCTTTTGAGATGAAAATTCTGTATGCCAAGGGAAAGATTTTTTTCTTTTTCCCTTTTTGGCCTGCAAAGCTCTGCTTTGCTTCTTCCAGGTCTATCTCTTCTTTATGGTCACCTTCACAGGTTTTTCTCAGTAGCAGCAAGCACTTTCTGGCATAATTTTTCCCTTTTTTATATCAAAGAAAAGTCAAAGACATATGGACAGGCCCTGCCTGGCTCCTATGCCAGGAGATCTATTTGTGCTCTTTCTGTGACCCATCCCAACTGAGAGATGGAAGAGAAAAGGGTGCATAGATCCAGAGTGTTTAGCTTGGGGCAATTGTGCAGCTCCTTCGCCAAGTGTAAGCATGATAATTTTACTTTCTACTCTGCTCTCAGCTTCTTGAACATGCGCAGGCCCTAAGTGAACATTTTCTGGCAGCCTCTTTCTCTCTTGAATAGACAATGAGCATCTGAAGAGGAAAATTGTAACTTTTATGTTTGTGCAATTGAGGTTTGCCTCCACGCAAGGAGTGTTAAGAGTCAGGGATAGGGTTTTAAGTATTCATCTTAAGAGGTCATAGCAGCAGAATTGGTTAACTTGGGAGAAAGAATGTTCCAGAAAGAATCTATGGCTCAGCTGTCTCCTGGGCTGGTGAATCTGGCTGCCAGCAGACTTCTAAAGCCTTCCCCAGTGACTTGGAGCTATTGAGTCTATTGTATATGTCTCCCTCCCTTTCTCTTTATGAGTCTTTTTTGCCACTTATTCCCTAAGGAAGCAAAGAACAAGATTTGGGTTTTCTAGGCCATTAGCTCTTAGTCTACCTTATCAGCACTCTCAGATATATTGTATCAGCAAGAGAACAGCTGCTAGGATGCTACATGAGCAACAAGCAACATGCAGGGACAAAGGAGGCAAAGGAGCAGAGCGGAACCACACGGACATCATACCAACTTTGAATCTGTTGGGTGACTTGGGCCCTCACTTTTTCACCCTCAACTTCAGCTCATGGGTCTGTAAAGCGAGATTAAAAACAATCACTTCCAGATTATTATAATGTACACCAAGTACCTGGGAACATAGTAAGAGGTTCAATAAACTACTCTTTTGGTATCCTTCTTCTTCATACATATATATGATCTCTCATGTATTCCTGCCAAAAATCCTAAAGGTTTCATTTCCCATTTTATAAAGGAAAGTTTGTGCCATTTTCTACTGTATCCATTGGGAGTCAGCAGGTATTTTGACATATAAGCCTGCAACAGATTGTCCAATAGTAAGTGAATGAATGAGAGAATCAATGAATAATGAATTTTAAGGGAATTAAGAGACTTACCCAGTTTTCAAAGCTAGCATCTCAGATAAATAAGGGAATAAGGTAGAGCATCACAGAAAAATCCATGCAAGGAGATAAGAAGAGAACCGAAAGAGGGAAACAGAAAGGCATAATATAAGTCATCCGTTTTATGATTGAGAACATTGTGTTTCACAACTAAAAAGCATGTTATAAATAGATAAAATCTGAAGATATTTAGAAGCAGGCAATAAAACCCTAAACTCAGTTAAAGTACAAGAATTTTACAGAAGTACATATTGGTAAAAACCTCAGATTACTTAAGTAAGGCAGACTGCCTTCATTGGCCAGGAAGGGACAGTGAATGGCATACATGCAGTAAGTAATACTACCCAACCTCAGAGAAAGAGAAAAAGTAATATCTAACTCAAAAACTAACTAATCCTGGAAAACCAGTGTTTGTCATTGCCTTATGGCCTCTTGAAAAGGAAAAAGTAATAGAAACTCTCAGAAGATGAAAGTGCAAAGGGCAACTATAATGTCTGGAGCCTACTGTGTGAGAGGTGCTGTCCTTGCCAGGCGGTTTTCTT